>NAJN01000792.1:0-17229 GCA_005059845.1 Cryomyces minteri | reverse complement strand
AACCAGTGCTTGACCCAGTGGCCGATCCGGTGGCCGACCCGGTCTTTGACCCAGTACTTGACCCACTGGCTGCCGTGGTGCTTGCAGCAGCCGATGAAGACCCCACAGCCAAGGTCGAATTGGCGTTTGGGCCTTTGGGGGACACGTTGGCAGGTGCCTGCTTCGCGGCTGCAGCGAAGGCAGCGGTAGTGTTGCCTGTCGTTGGACTAGATGGTACGTCATGAGCGTTTGAAACCACCCGCTTTATGCGCGATCGGATACTTACGCATTGATGGCACCCACCATGCCAGCTTGGCAATGCTCACCCTGCGAGCAGTAGTAGTAGATCGGCTCCGTATCTGGTACCATGATTGTGAACTTGGGCATCGTGTTGGAGCCGGCAGCCACTGGCATGAAGCCCGAGTAGAAGCCCGCGTATTCTGACGAGACTTGCTCGATTGGCACACAAGGGCTGGCGAAATCCGCTTGGACGACTGAATGGTTCTATGGAGCATCACGGATTAGACGGGGATGGTGTTGTGCCTCTGGTCCTGACATACCCTGGAAGTGAACTGGAACTCGATCATGGAGCCCGGTGCCGCTTGGATGTTGCTTGGCTGGAAGACAAGCCCATTGTTTGCGCCTACCATGACGACATGTACAGTGGTAGAAACGGTGGCCGTTGCGGCTGATCCTGTGGTGGACGGGGAGTCCTCAGGCTTCTTGGTGCTTGAAGCACTAGCTGAAGATTGGGCAAGGGCGCTGCCAGCGAAGAGCAAAGAGCTCGCAAGAATGTTTTTATAGTGCATCGTGACAATTGTGGTCTTGACACTGGCAAACGGAGAAGGTGGATCGCTCGACGGTGTTGCAGTGCTTATGACTTCGGGTTGCGAACTATGATAGAAAACTTTTGGTGCACCGGGTAACCGCAAGAATGTTATAGGAGAATGATGTTGCTGTAGAAGGCTTGGCAATGCGATTTCAGGGTTAGAGCACCGCCCCAATACCTCACGCCACATCACTCCACCACTTTGACGGGCCGCAACCTAAGTGGTTTTAGTAACGACAGTCTCAGAAGAATGGAACCCACGGCATGTTGGAAATAACGACACGAAAGCACGTCGTTTGCACAGCTTGAAACGCATGAAATTGAAACCGCGTCGAGAATAGCGAGTGGCATTGGACTACAGCATTCTTGAAGACTGGACAGTTCCGCATTCGAAACTGCTTGCCGCGACAGCACATACGATATACGAGTTCGAGAATGCCAAGGTGATTAACTTGCAAACGAAGCTATTTCCCCAGGTTCACCCCGCTATTGATTGCTAGTCGACCTCCGTCAACAAGTAAGCGCAACCATCATGTGTTCGAGAAACAGCCAGTGCTTGGCATGTAACAAAGGCAATTTCTCACGTACTCGGCAAGATGCAGAACGGTTGCGATCCGTGGCGTGGGGATGCTGTCGCGACCGTATCGAGGTATAGAGCGAGCGC
Source organism: Cryomyces minteri (assembly GCA_005059845.1). Taxonomy (NCBI): domain Eukaryota; kingdom Fungi; phylum Ascomycota; class Dothideomycetes; genus Cryomyces; species Cryomyces minteri. The sequence goes on along the minus strand of NAJN01000792.1, from coordinate 15,757 downwards.
CATTAGCACTCAGGCCAGATCTTGAAGTCCGACGAACAATTGTTCTGGCTTCGACATCGTCTGTCCGCTGGTATTGGTTCTGCAACAAGCTCGTAAGGTACGATGGATAAGTCCTAGAAGTGAATGCTTGTCAGATGATCTGACAGCCTTAATAAAGCTTGAGTGCTGCAGGCTAGCTTGGAACTGCGCTCACTCGTACTTACCGCTACAGTGTTGCTCCTGTCTCTGTACTAAGCTCGTGTGACCCTCGCTCTGCCCCTGCCAAGCCATTCAGCAAGAAGCTCGAGCTCTAGACTCCAAACTCCCATTACTGACTCCAAGCCCGAAGAGATTCCTAGCACGCTTTTTCCTTCCGATTAGAAATCGAGCAGCAACTGCGGTGCTAGCTTCTCCAGGTCCTCAACGTCCAGGAAGCCCTCTCCTACTGCACCACCATCTGCCTCCTCTCTTTCTAGAGCTGCTCGTGCCACAGCCTCCCTTACGAAGGTCTCCACGTATTTTCCCACAACTTGCATTGCTTCCGTCCCAACCCTGACGTCCTTGTTCACGAAACCCTCATGCAGTAACCGTGCTAGTAGCTTTCGCGGTATGGTGGGCGCGTCTTGCGACGCAGGTGGAGGCGCAGCAGCGGCTACTGCCGATGCGGTCGTGAATCCTGATCGCCGTGTGTTGCGATCATCTGATGAGATATCCTGCTCCTCATCGTCTTCGGTGTCTGGGGCCTCCTCTTCGGACGAAACCACCATGGGTGCTGGACGCTTACCCTTTGCAGTGGAGGACTTGCCGTGCGTGGAGTTCCTGGGAGGCCGACCGCTTGCCGGCTTGGCTTGTTCTGTAGAGGGTTTGGTGACTTTCGTGGGTCGTGGTGGTTTGAAGCTGGATCCTTTGCGCTTGGCTGGACCGGTGGTCGGACGCGCCGGCGGCATATTGGAGTGGGTATGTGGAGGTAAGCTGGCAGACAGTGAAGTTCAGAGGAGACGGGGAACGGTGTCGTGGTGTTTGGTCATGAGTCTGGAGCTCGAGTTGCGGGTGGAATTACAAGAAGACCTTCGGAATTCGCAAACACGTCGGCATGTGAAACCCCCTTTGATTCTCCGCAACGTCACCCGTGCAGAGCCCGCGACTGAGCACCAATATTGAACGACTCTCATAACGTTACCTGGACTATTGTAAAAAGCCAAGATCTATTTCAAAATGCCTACGGCCGTCGTGACAGGAGCGAATTCGGGTATAGGATTCGCCTTTGCTCAAATCCTCTTCAGAGAGGCAAGCGTCTGCAAGAGTCAGCAATATCGGAGTGCTGGACTGATTAGATCCAAAGGGCTACGATGTGTACGCCTGTGATATATCACTCGGAGAAAACATCAAGAGCTTGAGATGTAGTAGTTTCCAGCTCGATGTCCGCTCTACCGACTCCATCGAAGCATTTTCGTCCAGCTTTGGACACAAACCCCTCGACCTGCTGTTGAACATTGCGGGTGAGTGGTTCTTAACTTGTCACAGAAAGACTTGCAGTCTGGAGTATCTGCATCCATGTTAACTCTTGAATGATCGTGTTTGCTCTTCCACTTTCCGCCATCAGACTCTAGCTCACGCATGACGAAGGCGTGATGGCAAGCCACGCGGAGGATACTTTAGAAACAGTCTCCTCCGCTGTGCTCGCGAAGACGTTCGAGACGAACACGTTCGGGCCATTGCTGCTAACGCAAGCACTGCTTCCCAACCTGTTGGCGTCGTCACATCCGCGCATAGGCATGATGTCTTCGCGCGTGGGATCGATCGCTGACAACAGCACGGGCGGGATGTATGCATATCGAGCCAGCAAGGCCGCGCTCAACAGTGTCTGCAAGAGGTGAGTCGAGCTAGTTCATTTCGCTCTTCCACCACTTCTTCCCTCCTACCTCTCGCTTTCCTCTCCTCTTTGGTCTTTCTCATTCGTGCCCCTTACTTGCTCAAACTAATCAGCCGAGAAAATCCGTATCGAGCCGAGTCATCTACAAGCTGACCCCAACAACCTCAGCATGGCGATGGACCTCAGGCCCAAAGGCGTCGTGGTCGTGATACTGCATCCCGGCATCGTGAAGACCAACATCGCTCCCTCCACCCACGCGATTCCAGGGGCCGTAGAGCCCGAGGAAGCAGCGTCGAAGCTATGGGCAGTGCTGATGAGCAAGGACCTTGAAGACACTGGGAAGTTCTGGCATCGCGAGGGTCAGGAGCTGCCGTGGTGATTGATTCGAGAGCATGCAAGTCATCTGCGTGAGTGACTTCGATGATCTGCCGTGCACTCCACACTCAGGGGAGGTCGGAGATGCCGGTGGCACACAAATTCGCTGGCCGGTCGAGAGTCAAAGAGACCTTGAAGCGGTCGGTCGCGAGCTCAGTCTCACGTAGTGGTTTGGAGCTTCATGTACAAGTGGACGATTTCGCTGACTTCGGTGACTTCCATAAATGGCACTTGTCTCTGCTCTGCTCTGCTCTGCACCACTCTGCGCCGCTCTCTGCACAAGTGAGGATTTCAACCCAAGAGTGAATCTGGTCCGCACACAACATAACACGATATCTCATTGTTGCTGTCTCGCCTCCCTTGCCGCTTCCTCTCTCCTCAGCTCGACCTGATTCAAGAACTCCCTCTGGTGGAGATAGCTGCCCTTCGCACGACCCGCTTTGTCCAGCTCTTCCTGCAGTACTTCCTGATCCACGTGCTGGGCCCAGTCCAGTGCCGACTTCTGCACCGTCGTCAGTTTCTGCGCCTTCTGCGCTGCCATGTTCTGCTCTGCTAGCTGGTTTTTCGCTTTCCAATTGATGCGCTGCTTCTCGGCTGGCAGACCCCGTACTTCGCCGGCTGGATTGGGCTCGAATTGGGAGACTCGACGAAGGGGTCGTCGTAGGGGTGGCTTCTTTGTCGCTGTAGAGTCGGACGGACCGCTGTCTCCAACGAGGTCGTCCTCATCCTTGGACTGATTGGACAGATACAGTCGCGCCTCGGCGGAGTTTCTGGGTACCCGCTTTTCCTCAGTGTGGGTCTGCCCTGCAAAATCGTACGTGCGTTTTATGGTGATCACTTCATCCACCGCCGTCGTATCGATGCCGTTCGTCGGGGCAGCTGTGGCAGTCGTCGACACGTTGTCATCACTCGCATGAAGTCCCTGCTCAGGCGTCTCTGCAGCCGCTGCCGACTGCACCATGACCGGTCTTAGAGGCACACTGTTCATGCTCTGCCACAATGCATCTACATCGATGGTCACGCCTTCATTGTCGGTGGTGGCATACTCCTTCCTCGCCTCTTGTCTGTACCACAATCAGCAACCGTCCTTCAACACCATTGTAGCAATGGCGTACCTACTCCACCCTCCTCTGTGCCCGTGTCTTCACCATCCCTCTTTCTCCGCCAATGTCGTCGTCATCGTCGTCCTTGCGCCGCTTCTTCCGCCGCGACTCCTGAATGGTAACCTCATCGCCCGAGTCGAAGTCGACCTCGTCGTCTCGCGCTTTGCGCTTCTTGATGGACTTGATCGGCTTAGCGGCGCCTTCGTCGTCGTCTTCGACAGAGGATGATGCATCGGAGGCGGGAGCCTCTGCTGTGGTAGGATCGAAATCATCGTCCGCTGCAGAGTCGTAGTCTTCCTCCAGGAGAGGTGGAGCGATGTCGGCCATGATTGTGCTCGAATATGGAGAAGGTCTTAGGCAGAGTGGCGAGGAAGACAAAGGGAGGTGTGGAAGCTGGTGCTGCTGATTTGAGTGACTGATGGCATCGAAAGATGGAATTTGAGGATGACGCGACTCGCGTTGAGTGTTTGCCTCGGTTTGCATTCACCTCCCGAACGTGGCAATATCTGCAACGAGGTATGTTTTCCGGTGTTATACTGCAATATATCTCAATTCATTCCCACACTATCTGGCTATCCCTTGGAGAAGCGCACAAGCCGGCACCCCAAATGATTGACTGATACGACCGTTGGACACATCTGAACAGCGATGCACAGAGCATCGACATTGCGATCAAGCCTTGAGAGCGCAAGCCATAGCCGCTCAACTGAGCAATACGAAGGATGAAGGGTTCTGAAGCAGCCCTATCCATCTCCATGACTCTAGACCAAGCGCCTGTATGATCCGGCCCGACATTGAGCGAGTAGAATGGCTCTTGGGCAGTTGTTGCTTCGCAGAGGTAGCTGTGTTGGTGCAGTAGTTGTCCCGTGACATGTGTACATAGTCGGCTTCGTGTCCCACTGCGTGGATGATGAGGCTGTGCAGCGTGGCCTTCACATCTCTCAGCACCCCCGGTGACACAACAGTTGCGCGTACGGAACTCCATGTCCACCCTCCATCCTCGCTGCCGGGCTACAGACCCTCACTACTAGAACACTCGACATCGCCGCTCTGCTATTCACATTAATTCGGCCGCTGGAAGTCGAAACACCTGCTGAAAGCGCGACAAGATATTCCATACATCACGGTGTCCAGGGGCAGCGATGAAGAAGTTCACGGGGTTCCTAAACAAGAGCAGGAGTGGGTTGCTCTTCTCGTAGCGACGAAAGCACATGGCTGACGGCCGCGGACCACAGGCCAAGATGAGGGTCCTGCGCCTGCTGTTGATTCCCCCGAAAGCAACTCTGCACGAGGAGTGGTGAGGACACTGTACAAACCGCGGTCGGGCCATGGACCGAGACATGGCTATTAGTGAGACGTTGGCTGACCATTTTGCCTCCAGCGACTGTTCTGCGAGTCTGGTTCTATGAAGGACTCGGTAACTCTCCCAGCCAAACCATACACCACACCCGACTGATCTGCGAACTCAGGGCGAAGAAGTGCTGCATCTGCCAGTCATCGTCGAAGCCGCCGAATCCTCTCCTCAAGCGGCTGCTGCAGCTGCGCACCAGATCCGCAGATTCCTCTCCAAAGACCATTACAACCGTCCCTATGTACAGTACAACGCCATCATGCTCATCCGCATCCTGTGTGACAACCCAGGCCGCTCCTTCACAAAGAATATGGATAGCAAGTTTGTCACGACAGTGAAAGAGCTCCTCCGCAACGGCCGCGACGCGAGCGTCCAACAAATCCTGCGAGAGACTTTGGACGCGTTAGAGGCGGACAAAGCGTATGACGAGAACCTCGGACTGTTATTCGCCATGTGGCGGAAGGAGAAGGGCGTTAGTGCTAGTCTGTCACATTCCCAACACCGTCAATACGGCCCTTCAGCTCCGCGCAACTTCAACGTACCGGCCTTCGATCCTAACGCTCCTCCCGTAGCACCATCACAGCAGCAATCAAGCCAACGGGTCTTCAACCGGAATCAGCTGCCTGCGCCTGGCGAACTATCGGCACGCATTGAAGAGGCGCGGACTACAGCGAAGCTCCTCCTCCAATTCCTACAATCCACACCCTCTAACGAGGTCTTGAACAACGAGCTGCTCAAGGAGTTTGGGGAGCGATGTCAAAGCGCCCAGAGGAGCATACAGGAATACATCAATTGCGATAGTCCACCACCGGACGACGACACCATGCAGACGCTCATTGAGACGAATGAGCAGCTGAGCCTGGCGGGAAGCAGATATCAGCGGAGTGTATTGCAAGCGCGACGGCTTGCAGGTGCTACAGCGACATCGACTCCTCCGCCAGTAGGCAACACGATTAATGGGTACGGGTCTGCGTTCCCACCTCCATCCGCAGTCAACAGCGACGCAAGCTACATACCACCACCCGGCCCACCTCCAGGCATGCAGTCCAGACTGCAGCAGCGGACGGCCGAATCGTCCGGGTTACCAGAAGTGCACACGGATCCCTTCGGCGACGAGCACGCGCACCCGCACCCCCTCGAACCCACAAACTACGGCCCGCCCCTACCCCGACGGCCCCCGCAACCCCAACCCTCGATGCCGACCCCCCCATCGCAGCCCTACCCGCCGCCGCAGCACGAGCAGAGCGAGCCGCTGGGTATCGCGCCCCCGCAGTCACCCCCGCGACCGGGCGCCTACCACAACGGCCCCACGCCCAGCTACATACACCGCCAGGCGAGCGCCGCGAACGGCCTGACGATGCACGGCGCGGCCATCGTCCCGGAGATTGCGGAGATGGACGGCGAGAGCGCGGCGGGGAGCGCGGAGAGGGTGCGCACGCGTGAGCTGGAGCTGGAGCAGCAGAGGAACAGGGATAGTGTTGCCAGCACGGTCAGCCCGCTGGAGCCAAGGGCGCCGGCCGCGTATAGGTATTGAGCGTGTGTGAGTTGAGGGGGGAGCCGGTGTGAGGGCAGTCTCGAAGATGCGTTGACGTGTGTTGACTCGTTCGAGGGTGCGTGTGGTGGCCGCACGAGAAGGGAGTTCTGTGTTTACGATACCACGTACACTATGCATTCGCTGCTTCTTGCGCTTCCATATATGGCACGATTCGAAAGCAGATGTGCACAAGAGACGCCTGCGTGCACCCTTGCGATTGCGGGTGTGATGGTAGTAGCACTGCATGCAAATGTGTTTGCAACGTTCTGAAACCACATCTTCTGTCACGGCTCTGGTCTGCCATGAGCCACGAGCCTCAAAGGCTTGCGGATCGTTCCCCCCGTCCTCTGCCCCCCCCCCCCCCTTCTCGGCTCGACAGATCGCGATATATCCCTAGAGACGGGCCTGCAAGGTCGACGCATGTGCGAACAGCGAACACACGTGCGTATGCGAATCTCTGAGAACGGTGGTACCGCACCGTCCCGTACACACCGCCCCGCAATCCCCCATCGTGGCAGTGCAGGCTCCGACTCCACCACTCCGGGCGATCAGCTTGAGTCTGGTTTCCGGCGGTGGCGTGGTGCTGATTCGGACACGTCTGCTGCATGCGAGCCTCAGGTCCTCCGTGGACTGCGGCGCCCACGGGCGCTGAGTCCTGCACACGTTTCCTCGAGGCTCAGTGCAGGGGTTTGCGGCCGTACACGACGTAGCTGCATCACGTGGTCGGTAAGAGTACTTGGACTTCCAGAACAAGGAGGGAGGGGAGGGGTGGCTGAGATGTGACATACCCGTGATCCAGCACTCGATAGTTCTTGTCGTTCATCTCCTTCCTCAAGCCCGAGAGGTAGACTTCGACTTCTGAAACGGTCCAGCCCGCGCGTGTCAGAGACGCCATGGCTATGCCATGGAGGCCTTGTTTCAGTTGTTCTGTGCAGCACAGGCATTAGCGCATCTCTCGCGTTGAGAGGCGCACGAGAGATGGGCGGAGAGACGCGGTGTACGAACCAAGATGCCAGAACCCAATGGCTTTCTGGCGCTTCTCCGACGGCCAGGTGCCCCAAGGTACCTCGAAGACGTGTTCTTCGACGTCTTGGAAGCCGGCGTCCCGCACCATCGATTTGAACTTGTGCGCTGTTCCATGATAGCTTGTCAGCTGCTTTAATGAAGAGTGGGAGGTTGCAAGCCCCATAAAGGGGAAGTTTAGCACGAACCTACGCGCATGTCGAAGCCCGCTCGCGCAATGGCAACATCTTGCATTTTGAACCATTCGAAAATCTTCTGTGCGTAAGGAGCTTCCGGGTCAGGGGTAGGATTGAGGTCTAGTTCTGCCATCTCAATGTAGCCTCCTGGCTTCAGGGCTCTGAACAGGCGACATGTCAGAATGCAAGCTAGGCTGGGTTTTACGCTCGCAGGCGGGGTTTCGAGGACGTACTTATACGCTTGTTCGAGCATTGCCGGATAATCTTTGATAGCTAGAAACATGAAGCGCACGTTAACGAGGTCGAAGGAGTTGGGCTTGTAGAGCCATTCCTCTTCAAGATCGTCGACTTCGAATTGCAGGTTCGGAGGGACCCTGTGGCTTCGTCAGACTGCCTTCGTCGCACGGGGCTTCCGGACATACCACTTGGGCTGAACTGGTGAGATGTCTGTTTCCGATCATTAGCCAGTGCTTGAGGGACGACACCATGGAGGAGAAACCAACTCACCTGTTCCGACGACTTCTGCTGAGGGATATAGGTCGGCTAGGAGGGGTTGTATGAGATACTGAACTCGTCTTTGCTTCGATTTGCTGGCGTGATAACTGACTTACCCATTTGCATGGCCCAAATACCTGACCGCTACGGATCAGCTTACGTTCCGTCAAACCACCAAAGCTTCTCCATTCTGCAGTCTCTGGATAGTAAGAGGCCTATAAACTTACCAGTACCTGTTCCGAGATCTAGAATCTTCTGTGGGTCTCGTGCGATCGGAGAAAGATGCAGGCGGCCAGAAGTGACAAGCATCCACATATGGTGCTTCATATCCTCACGGTCGAGTTCGGTCTAAGTGTCGAACGAGTTACCGCATGTTAGCCTCGACGTGCTTTCGTATGCAGAGCGTTGTCGAGTCGTCTCACCTCGTCGTTTGGAAGTAGGTAGCCTTCGATACGGCATCAGAGTCAGTCAAGGTGCTTGACCAGTTGGTGACGAAGACGAAGGGCAGGTATACGTACGACCACCGCCTTGTGCATGGTACCGGCGCCCATTCTCCCAGTAGTAATCCTCAGCACTGCTCAGTAAGCTGCTCAAGAATGAGGAGGCATCTGATTGATCGTCGTAGTCACTGTAGCTTGAGGCCTGGAGTGCCACGCGTTAGTCACCGAGCAAACATACATTCGAAATGCACGACATGTGGAATCGAGCGTTTCAAACGACATTGTCATCTCTACAGGTATCCTGTGGGACACTTCGTAATGCCTCCCTCACGCAGCATTTCCAACGAGGGTACGGACCCCAATTACGACAGAGAGAAATGCCGACCGGCTTACATCGTCAGGCCTGAAGTCGTCGTCCATACTGAGATCCTCTTCGGCCGACGTCTCCATGGTCGAGCCCTGCTCTACAGCAACTTCTGCCACTTCTGCGGTCTCGCCGCCTGCTGTTGCCAGTGGATAGTGGTGGACTACCGCGACCCCTGCTCTTTCGTCGTCGGTCGATGCAGAGGCGGGGATTACAGTGTCATTACTTGCGCAGCTCGCCTCAGCAGACATGTCGACCGACGTGCCGACGCTGCGATCTGGGGGTCCTGCTGCTGCTGGTGAAGGGTCTCGGGCTGGTCGGGAGATCGGCGTGGGTAGCATGGTTCCAGCTTCTCCGGCACTCGACGCAGCCTCCACTCTGTCTCGGAACAGGCTCGGTTGACGCCCAGCACCAGAACACGAGTGGGGACTGGATTGGGCAGCGAGGAGAGCGAGGAGAGCGAAGAGGCAGGCGGGCGAGAGCGGTTTGGGGCGCGCTGTCAGCTGACATGGGGACGGCGGGTGAGAGCACTGCACTCTACACTCCAACCTCGTCCCATCTCATCTACAGGCGCCGTTGCGGCTGTGCCACACGAACCCTCGCGCCGGCCTAGCTGGGTCCAGCAGTAGTCACGGTAGGGGCGAGTCAACATGGCCAGCTGCAGTAGTCTCGTCGCTTTCGCTTCAACCAGCGAGGTGGTCCAGGGTAACTTGTGCCAGGGCACTCTGGCGTGTCTGGGCCGCACGTACCGTGCCGGATCTTTTCTTCCCTTTCGATTCGGCTCCGGCCTTCCAAGTCTATGCTTTTTCGAACGATAAGTTATCCGCATCGCTCTCATATCCAGTGTGCCATCTCCGCATCACACCGAAGCAAAAGAAGAGGCGGAAACAGGCATCGAGGCAGACGGGACGTTGTCATCGATGGTTCACGTGCTCATCATTGGTGCGGGTAGGTACACAAGATCAAACGAGCTTTCCCGGGCCTGCTGTTTGACTCTCCAATCCAGGTGTCACCGGCCTCCTGGTCGCGCATGGCCTCCGAAAGGTACTGGCTTTCCTACTTGCCAGCCTCAAGTCTATTCGAGTCGCCACTAGTGAGAGCCTGATGACTTTGTGGAGTATGGGTCTCCAAAGCCACAAAGCTTGTACTTATTCCTTTTGTCGATTGTGAGACGTTGGAGTCAAGTTCAATCGTCCTCGTCCTACTCTGTACTTACAAGGAAATGATGTGTGCGAGACTATCTTCGATCGCATCTGCAAAACGCATCAACTGTGTCAATGTTTAAGATGATTGTAGGCGAATATACCATGCACCGTTTTCGAAGCCGAGCCCTCGGCGTCTACGTACAGGCCACGGTATATGCAATCCAAGTGATTGGAGCTACTGTGTCACGCTGACATGGCTCCAGAGAATGGACAATGGGCATCCACTGGGCACTTCCGATGCTCAAAGCTCTCCTTCCTGACGAGCTCAACGCCCGCCTAAAAGAGGTATACGTCGATCCTGATCTCGACTATGAAGCTTTCCCCAACAACGTTATGAGGGTTTACGACGGTCTTTCAGGAGATATCATGAAAGACATACCAATCCAAGGTCGAATTGTAAGAGTCAGCCGGAGAAAATTGCGGGCTTTCTGTAGTCAGGGTGTTGACGTCAAGGTCAGTACTGATAGAACCCTACATCACACCGTTATTGTACTGTTGTCAACCGCTTCCTGAGTTCGTTATATCGGGGACATGCCGAGGAGAGAGAGTCTAGACGAGCCCAGAGTCCCAGAATTGACACCACGGAACAGTACGGCCACGAACTTGCATCCATCTCGCCAACTTCCTCCGACGTCACCGCAACCTTTGCAAATGGCACGACAGCCATTGGTACAGTAATTATAGGCTGCGATGGACCTCGTTCCGTAGTACGCGAGCAGCTTTTAGGTGCTGAGAAAGCGAGCACGACACAACTCGATGTCATACACGCCAATTTGGCTTGCGTGTACGGCGACGCTGAGAAGGCGAAATTCGTGCGATCAGCACATCCAATATGGAGCATGGTTTTCCATCCAGATCTATTCGCTTTCGTGTCGAGTAAGTCAACGTCGGAGTACACCACCTCCCTGCTGCCCTCCGCTTCCGAACAATGCATCTCAGGCAGCTCTTTATCACAATGTGCAGATCATGTGTTGACGCAAGACATCAGTCCAGGACATACCAGACCCCGACAAACCTGAGACATGGCGTTTCCAAGTTCTGAACTCCTGGCGAGGCAATCGAGATGAGAAAGAAAGCATGTCTAGTGCAGAGAAACTAGCAGAGGTATTGCAATTCCCTGCCCCTCCGTCGCGCGTACAGCCCTTGCAACGGACCACCGCAGGCACACACGCTGCTTCCGACTGACTTCGTTTACAGGTCAAATCCCGAGCTGAAAAGCTCCCCGAACCTTTCCGTTCTGCAACTCTCTGGATACCCGACTCGACACCCGTCACCTACGACAAGATCTCCTATTGGGTCGGCACTCCTTTCGACACTCGCGGCGGTCGAATCACCCTTGCTGGAGATGCCGCGCATCCAATGCCCCCACGTGCGTCCTACTAGCTTCTCCCGCATAACCTGTCCCTGGTGCCGAGATCATCCACCAGGGAAACCGATGAGACGATGCTAACGCTACAGTGACAGACCGTGGCCAAGGTCTCAACCACGCCATCCTCGATGCCAATAAGTTCGTCGAAGCCATCAAAACCGTTGCCGCCTCGTCTCGGGATTCTCAGGCTTCGAAGCTTGCGGAAGTCATACCTGAGTACAGCGACGAGGTCGTGAAAAGAGGTCCGCACTCCCTTCTCTTGTAGCCCACGTCTGCCTCGCACCGCTCTCTCGTTCTTCCTTGATTCGCTCGAAGTTGCGTTTCCACCTGCCCCGAACCGCCCCCCTGCGAACGCGATCCCGCGACCCTCCACTCCTCTTTCCACTCTGCCCCTCCTTTTCGTCCCCCGATCCCGTTTCTTGTTCCCACTCCCCGTGTCATCGCATCCCTTCGGCCTGTGAACTCTCGATCGCTCATTCAACCATCTTCTCACCACTCCCCCATTCAATCATTCAATCACTCCCTCACGCATACGCACACTCGCTCACCTGTCCACCTGCTCGAACAACCACTCGCCCACTCACTCACTAACCCACCAACCTAGGCGCCGACGAGTGCCTCCTCTCGCGCGAGAACGCACTCCTGGTCCTCGACTGGGAGAAGATGCGGGAGTCGCCCATCTTCAAGCAGTCGCTGAGCCGGAACCGCAAGGGCCAGAGACTGGACGGGTCGGCCAACGGAACAGCCAACGGGCCTGCTGATGGGTGTGCCAACGGGAAGGTCAGCGGGCAGGCCAACGGGGACGCGAAGATGGCGGAGCTCTCTGGCGCGTGAATGACTTGCGGGGGGAGCGGTGCCTTCGCTGCGGGAGCGTCATCCCATCCTGGTCACCTGGTCACCTGGTCGGACGCCTAGCAGCGGTGGTGCACGCCAGCAACGGCCACACTTCCGCTCGAAACGAAGCGCTATAGCGTGTGGCGCCCGTCCCAGAGCCGCGCGGTTGGCGGGCCAGTTTGGAAACGTGTGATGAGTATGCGCTAGGCTAGAACTATGTACGTATATACGACGCGACAGGGCTATGCGTGTGCTTTGCTTCTCTCCTCGTCCTCGAGTCGAGCAGGAATACGCTGAACGCCATGTCCGTGTTTTGGGGGGGGGGGTATATATGCCGTCCCCGTGCGCCACTCGCCAGATGAACTGTTCCCGTACGAGCTGAAACAGGGGTGTGTGCCTGAAACACGCGACATGTACAGTGCAAATAACAACGTGCCAGTGGTGATAGTGCCGGGAAGTGGTGTAACGAGTAACGACAGGACTCGGGAGGCGTGTGTAAGACGTCCGTGTGCGCAGGACAGCAGGACAGCGGGACCGCGAGGACGCAAGACGCCGCGTGCGGCTCTCCCAAAGTGCCTGCCTCGTGACGACAGGAATCAGTGGGCGGCACCGCCCAAACATTCCAACTCGCTCGCAATCTCCTCCATCATCGACATCTCCCCCGTCAGCGCGATCTGCGGCAGCGGTTCCTCCGCCTTACTCGGCACGGCGCGCCCCATCTCCTCTTCCTCTTCCGCTTCCGCTTCTCCACCACGGAGAAGCTCGTAACGCTGCAGACTCGGCGCGCTTCGTCCGAGGTCGAAGACCGCGCCATGGCGTTTGGCAGCCGCAGTCGTGTTATCAAACACGGGAGCATACAAGCCGGAGAGACAGAGCGCCGGCTCGGAAGTGTAGTCGTGCTCGTCGCTAAAGTAGCTAAGTTCTTCGCTGATGTGGTCGAGCGCGGCGTCGGCGTCGGCGTCGTTAGAGTAGGCGAGGTGGTTGGTGGGTGGGATGGACTGGTCGGAAAGGCGGAAAGGTGAGGTGATGCCGCTGGAGCTGATGGTGAAGGAGCTGAAGGTTGGAGAGCGGAGGTCGAAGGCTGAAGCTTCGGTTGTGGGGGATGGGGAGGAGATACTCGTGCAGTGGTGTAAGTCATGTGAGACGTCTCTTTTTGCTGAGAGGTCTCCGTCCGGTTCTTTGAGTGAGTGAGGTGCTTGGCCTCCGCGTTCTATCCTGGTTGATCGTCTGTGGCGGAGAAGAACTTCGGGCAGCTCATCGTCCCAGGACGCGTTGTTAGATCTTTGTGAAATCAATTGACGGCCACGGGACACTGGACGGTCTACGTCAGTAGACATGCAAGAAGTGCCAAGGACTTTCGTTTCAGGTAGAGGCCATGCATCGGCAGCCGACCCATCAATTTGTCGTACGTAACCAGGAAATGTCCGAGATGCTCCCAAAACCATCTGCGCATAGACTGGACTATTTGACAACGGTGGATATAAAATTTCGCTGTCGGTGAGAGAATTTTGGCGATCAATGCGGACATGGGACGTAGCAAGTATAGGAGAATCTGGCGGGTGTGCATCTCTAATGCCATTTGGTACAGCTCCGTGCTGGTGAAGCCAGTTATCAGATGCAGAAGTCGAGTCGGCGTGTTGATCAGCTGACACGCCTGTAGGCATATAGGAGGGATCGCGAGCTGAAGAAGATGAGACGATGTCCTTAGAGCGAGATCGGAACGAGAAGTTATTCTTACTCATAATGGACATCTCGGCAGACCGCGCGATTGACGACGACACCGAACGTCCCTCGTAGCGATTGGCATAGAGGGTGGTTTCGTCGATGTGATTGATAGCTGCAGGGAGCACAGTGCTCGGCTCGATACCATCGGACGCCGACTCAGAGGATTCGCATATGTCGTCTTCGTTGCATGTAGCAGGACGCATGCTGCTTTTCCGCAAGGGGGCTGACGTCGATCCACTCAGAAGAGCATGAGGTTCCAGGACATCATCGTTGTCATCAACGGCAAACGAGTCTGACTTAGAATGATCGACGAGCCCATCGTCGAGTGATACTGAGGAGCCTTCTTGCCTATAATCTGCGAATCTCAGCCGGCTCTTGAGGACGGTAGGAAGATGGTAAGTCGATTCACGGAATTTCTCTGCCGATGCAGTGAACAACCGAGGAATCTTCCGTACTAACGTGGGCCTGGGCGTGGTGTACTTGTCTTTCGGGTCCATAGTGTAGACGTGTGAATAGAACATATCGGAATTCGAAGATGCACTACGAGGTCTGGTGGGCTGACTCGAGAGTTCAACCGGCACTTCGAGCACATTCAGAACCTGGCCGGGAAGTAAGGGACAAGAAGTGGTGGATGGTTTGGCCGGATCATGGCATTCCACATCATCGTCAACTCTGTACTGCGAGAGTCATTAGCGACGGTCCCAGAAGTAGAGATATCTCGACTTACAAAATACCAATAAGTCCCACCTTGCTTCAAGCCACCGTTTCTTCTCTTGCTTGTAGACGTGGTATCACCGTCGAAGACAATACTACTGAACTTGAAACAACCAGACCAATGTTTCGAGCTTTTGCGCAGGTCTCTTTCCATGGGATATGGTCTGGTAAAATTGTCCCATGATCCGAGAAGTTCTACAGAGCGGACTCCAGGAGCAGATCGACTGTGCGTCCGTCAGTATACCAATCTCAGAGAACGCTCTGAGCACAGACGTACAATAGAAATGTAACGAGCGTGGTAGCATCCATGGCAAGAATAGTGAAGTTCTCGGAGAGTCTTGAATTCCTCGACGGTTCGGTCTGAACCAGTTCCTGAACGGAACTCGACATTACTGACACCTTGAGATCTTGGGGATGGTCCGGAACCAGCCGGATGTCATTACTATTATGGAGGGAAGGATCCCAAATGTGTTTGTATATATCCTTGAGCCTGGTACACGTGCGGAACGATGGATGCCAACGACGACCAGGTCAGGCTGGCACAGGCGCACTAGACGAGCATTACGAGGAAGCCCTAGCAAGAGCTCTCGACGACCGGAGTTATAACTATGGCGGAAGATTGGAAGTTTGGGGGTAGGCCAATTGCGAGGCCGGCTTTGAAGTCTGGACGAGAAGGGCGTGGTAGTCGCACTTCTTTTCAAGTCTCTCTTGAAAGCTCTCTCCGGTGCTCCCCAATGTTTACTGTCTCGAAGCAAGCTTTGTCCGACCGACTGAAGGGCCGGGAAAGTGACGGAGCTGTATATCAATCTGTCATGTGATCAAGCCCACACGGATACCGGACGTAGGCCTGTTGCGATTTAGCTGCAGAGAAACGGTGGAAGATGTAGCGATTGTTGGAGGTGCCGAATATATGTGATCGAGCTATTGAAGACGGGGAGATGCTACAAGGCGTGGCAATGGTCGAGGATGCCGCAGTGGGCGTACAGCTGAGAGCCTGAGGTGTGAGGTTGTCGACACGCGACGAAGAGAGAGCGAGCACGAGTGGAGAGAGCAGAAGTGTACGAGTACGAGCGCCATGCCCGGACCTTGGGTAAGATGGACGCCTGCTCTATTCTACCTTACCTGGTACTTGTGTCTTTCCAATTTCCCACGTGCCATAGCCAAGTTAGCAGGAGCCCAATACTGCCGGCTCCTCCA
>NAJN01000790.1:0-17297 GCA_005059845.1 Cryomyces minteri | reverse complement strand
GCAGAGGAAGGTGACAAACCTTTTGGCTACAAAGCCCATTTCCTTCCCATTTGATCGCGCCTGAAACACTCGCTGGACCGAAACGCCAGATTTCTCAGATACGCGCGACTGCGTGCTTTCGATGTGTGACATCTCCACCTCACGACAGGAGGTCCGCAACTGAGTGGACGTTAGCGAGCGAAGAGCAGAGGCTTCCAGCAGTGCTTACCGTTCATTGGCATCTCGTCAATCTGCGTAGAGTAGTATACTGTGTCTTGTCAGCATGTGTAAATACATCTGATGCGTTCCAAGAACTCACACTCAATGTCACGTAGAATTCTGACGTCTTCGCTTGTGACAAAGTTGATAGCAACACCCTTTCGTCCGAATCGCCCACTGCGACCGATCCTGTGGATGTAGTTTTCACGGTTGCTTGGCAAGTCGTAGTTGATCACAAGTGAGACTTGCTGGACATCGATACCGCGAGCCCAGACGTCGGTCGAGATCAGTACTCGTGAGTTGCCCTGACGGAAGTCTTGCATGATACTGTCCCGCTCCTTCTGCGGCATCTCTCCATGCATAGAGGACACCGTGAAATTGGCTTCACGCATTTTGTCTGTCAACCAATCTACCTTCCTCCTAGTGTTGCAGAAGATGACCGCTTGCGTGATGGTCAACGTATCGTAAAGATCGCAGAGAGTATCAAACTTCCACTCTTCCTTCTCCACAGCAATGAAATATTGCTTTAGTCCTTCGAGCGTGAGTTCATCACGCTTGACCAAGATTCTTACTGGATCGGTCATGAACTTCGTAGTCATGTCTAGCACATCGTAAGGTAAGGTAGCCGATACGACCACCACCTGAGTGGCAGGCGGAAGGTAGCGGTACACGTCGTAGATCTGCTCTCTGAAGCCACGGTTCAGGAGCTCGTCGGCTTCGTCGAGGACTAACATCTTGATGTGACGAGTTCGGAGGTTGCGACGGCGGATCATATCAGCTACGCGACCCGGTGTTCCGGATACTACATGTTGTCCATAATCGAGCTTGCGGATGTCTTCCCCGACGTTCGTGCCTCCAATACATGCGTGGCATTGAACGTTCATATAATCACCTAGCGCCATGATGACGGACTGGATCTGAGTTGCAAGTTCGCGGGTCGGTGAAAGAACCAGAGCTAAACTTTTGCGTTAGCCTCATGCAGAGCTCTCAACACAGCGACTTACCTTGAGTCTCTCGCACTGCGGTATCAATCACCTGAAGGATGCTGATGGAAAAGGTCGCCGTCTTTCCAGTACCAGACTGGGCCTGGGCGATGGTGTCGCGACCCTTGCAGATCTGCACGATAGCTCTTGACTGTACGGCAGATGGTGATTCGTATCCGTAGGCGTAGATGCCGCGCAGCAAGTTCTCCTTCAGGTGCATAGCCTCGAATGTTGGCGCGACCGTCACCTCCTTCGAAGTCGAGAACTCCAAGCGCTCCTCCGCTTTCCTGTCAATGCCGTCCGCCATGGTTTCGGAGAGCGCAAGAGACTTTAAAAGGATTGTGGGTGGAGGTTCCAGAGATGGTCTTTGGGTTGAAGTTGATCGAGATAGCTGAGCAACAATCGAGCAACACAAATGTTTCGAGTTCGAGGTCTTGAACGGCTCTTGCCGCTCTCACCGCCTTTGCGCTAGAATGCAACTGGGTGTTGAATTCGAAACATCGACTTCAAGTGTCTCGCTTCATCCGCGACATCAAACTGCAGTCAACCCTCTTGCAAAGACGTATCTGATACAAGCCTGCGCTCGCGAAGAAGAGCTTCCCACAGGCAGCCGACTTCGTCTCTCCGCCGCTACTTTCGACCCCTTTCGACTTCTCCGCATTCTAGAACTACAATTTCGCACAGCATTGAACGAGGACGAACTTAGGTTGCGGTCTGCTACAGCAGTCTGTGTCGGCGCGGCCTAGGCGCCACGAGGTCGAAGCTCCTGCAAATCCCGCCGATTTAGTTCGCGATGATCCTCGAGGAGCAGAGAGGCCTTCATGAGGACGTTGAAAGATTGGAGCAAGGAATATGTGACCGCTTGCTGGACGATCCGAAACATGTATGCGCCCCTGCACACGACGTTGTGTTTCCGTTCGCTGACGGATCGCGAAATTTCTAGATTCGAGACCGTCTGAATCGTGATCACCAGATAGCTGGCTTTCTCAACCGCATGCAAGAACAATCACGCCGACTTCTCAGCACCTACAATGACTCGGACGGTGCGCGAACGCGCGAAATTCAGGCAATCTCAACGGGTGATCCTTTCGACGAGTTCTACAAGCAGTTAGGCGATATCAAGGATTTCCATCGGCGGTACCCGAACGAGCCTGTCGAGAACCTCGAACGTGCGTACAAGAAGAGAGCGCCGGGAGAGGGCGAGATCACCACATCTGAAGTCGACAACATGTTCACCGGCGAAGAAGCGTATGGACGGTTCTTTGATCTGACGACGCTGCACGAGGACTATCTGAACCTGCCGAGTGTGAAAGGGGCAAAGCGTTTGACCTACTTACAGTACCTTGACGTGTTCGACATCTTCACGCCACCACAGTGTCCGATCAAGCGACCTGACAAAATGACAGATCAATACTTCCAATACGTCGGCGCGCTTGCTTCGTATCTTGAAAGCTTCATGAGACGGACGAGGCCGCTAGAAGACTTGGATAAACTCTTCGCCAGCTTTGATCAGGATTTCGAGAAGGCGTGGACCTCCAACGAAATGTCTGGATGGCAATCCGAAGACCAGAGCTCCAGGCCCACAACAGAAGGCACAGGAGAGGGTGCATGGTGCCCTGATTGCGAGAGAGAGTTCAAGAACGACAGCGTCTACAAGGCCCATCTCTCAGGCAAAAAGCACATCCGGGCAGCGGAAGCTAGAGAAGCGCATGCGGAATCAACTGCCGAGAACGGAGAGACGAACGGGTCCACGAACGGGGCCGCGAACGCCAGAGGCTCTTCAGTCCAGCGGTTGAAGGAGAGGGCCGTGGCAGAGCGCGAATTTCGAGTGCGAAAGCTCACGTCAGCGATGCAAACGGAGCGAAGCGACACACGCGTCAACGTCGAGCGAAAGCAGAGTTTGACGGACCGAGAGCGCCAACAAGAGCTCGCAGCCCTCTACGCGCAAGCGGAAGAGACGACCGAGCAGCGAAGGGAGGACGAGTCGGACGAAGACCGCGAGGAGAAGATCTACAACCCGCTGAAGCTCCCACTCGCCTGGGACGGCAAACCCATCCCTTTCTGGCTGTACAAGTTGCACGGCCTCGGCGTTGAGTTCCCGTGTGAGATCTGCGGTAACTTTGTTTACATGGGCCGGCGGGCCTTCGACAAGCATTTCAACGAAGCCCGCCACATCTACGGTCTGAAGTGTCTGGGCATCACCAACACCTCGCTATTCCGCGAGATCACGGGCATCATGGACGCCGAGAAGCTCTGGGCCAAGATCCAGAGTGACAAGAAGGAGAAAACGAGCACGGAGAACGTGGTGCAGATGGAGGATGGAGAGGGCAACGTCATGCCCGAGAAGGTCTACTACGATCTGCAAAAACAGGGTCTTCTGTGAAAAGCCCACCTCCGAGAGTCGAGCGAAAGAGTAGAAGCATTGGCACGCACACGGTACCCAGAGTCTGGTGTGGTGGTCCACTTGCGCGTACCAAAGGCCACAATACTTGTGTTCAGCCGCTTTCGTGTCGAACCCGCGAACACTTCTCCACAAGCTGAAGAGTCATCGAGCATAAATGGCGCAAGGGTGTATATCAGTGTCATCATGCGATGAAGTTGGATAGCTTTCAGATTCAAAAGAAAAAAAGAATTTGATACTACGTGACGGGTCAGGAAATCTATCGAATTCACACCCCTTCGATCGTCTGCGTGTTCTCGGTCGTATTTCTGGGTGCTGTGTCCTCGCCCTTGCCCTCGCACAACGTCCCCTTGCGCCCTGAATGTCATTCTCGCAAGTGGGAAGGAAAGTGTCACGACACCAGGAGTCTTCCATGAGAGACTTGCCACACTCAAAGTTGCCCCCAGCCCACAACAACAGCGTCCAACCCATGGCGTCCGATTTACTCTCAACAGCGTGATCACAATCCCGCCCTGCAAAGGCCCCACCTGCACCGTCCAATTCTCCATCTCCTCGTAGCTCACCGTTCGAGTCGTCAGCCAATTCATCTACACATTCACCGTCCCCGTCCCACCCCCCACGACCGTCAAGTTCGGGGTCCCACCCCGCCCACTCGCCGTCCTAACGTCCGCAATGCCCACCTACCGCCCTCGTCCAGCGCAACGCCGCTGAGCCGCAGGTGGTCTGTCTCAGCCGTCGTGCCTGTGGGCAGGGTCGTGACATTTCAGGTGTTGGCTGAGGTGGAGGGAAAGGGGATCGTGGTGAGGCTGTTGGGCACGCAGCCGATCAAGGGGTTGCGCTCGGCGATGACAGTCCCGTCTCGGGTGGAGACACGGATGGCTGCTTGGCAGGTGATGACGCCGTCGCGGGCTGTGTCGTTGAAGATGCCCAGCGAGATGCTGTTGAGTTGGCGCGGATGAGGCAAGGCGATGGTGACTGCGTCGGAGGGCGTCGTGACACGGCGGTTCGTCCAGCGGGTGTAGGGCGTGATGTTGTACCATAGAAGGCCGTCGATCGTCTTCCGTGACATGTAGACAGATGTGTCTTCATTGGTTAAGAGGGTGAACGAAGCTGTCACGACGGGGAGACCATATGACGCATTGGCATTCGATAGGAGAGTTGCAAAGCGTGGCTGGGTTGCTGGCTGGGCGGCTGCAGCGGTGCTGTTCGCCAGCGTGATGTTGATCTAACCTAGGCTTGACTGGTTGCGCGGAAGCACGCTTTTGGCGTGTATGGCGAGACTGCAAAGTAAGTCCAATTGTCTGGTATCAGATGACGCCGTCCGAGCTGCTCATCGAGAGTTGGTATAACCCGGAGAAGATTCGTGAGGATATTGTCGAAGTAGGTGAACGTGAGTAGCGGCCACTGTGGTTTGTGAGTCCTCTGACCACATATCAATCCTTGGGTGGCGAGCTTCTGCCGTAAGCAAAACCTCGTCTTAGTTCTTGGTGAGTGCATAGATCTTGAGCGCTTGCTGGACGAGCTCTGGTTTGACTATGCTGCTGCAGTTTGCTTGTGCTATCTGAGGAACAGTATCGCGGTACACAGATGTACTGAAAGACCATGATTGACCTCGCCATGTCTAGATGCTCCCAGCGTAATGAGCAGCATTGCAAGGTGATAGTCCAAGGTCTCGAAGTTATGCAGGGAGGCCTAGTAAGCAATTCGAAGGCGAGATCTAATCAGAAAACGATAGCGGACGCAGAAGACGTATTACAGGCTTCTCTAACAGTACCAATCCTCGGTCCAGTGTCTCGAGCTTAGTCTTTTCAATATCATTGATCCAGAAATGGAGATGACTATTCCACAGAGAATTTTGCACCTCGGTATACTGTTCTTATGTTCTAGCTTGACTATCTGAGAGTAAGTGTCGGAAGAAAAAAAAAATAGCTCGGGAAATGGTATCGGACGAGCCGTGATTCCAGAGGCTTGAACAAAACAGATGGCACAAAGTTCAAGCTGATACTGAAGTAGACTGAAATCTGCAGAGGAAGCACCGTCGTGCTTCGACAGCTGGAGAGTGCGCTTCAGTCCGCTTTGCGATCAGATCGAGGCAGCTCCATGCAATGCTATGTACAACTGCGATTGTGATAGAAATACGACGGCAGACTGACGTCCGCAGAGGACAGCTTTTTGGTATTTCGTGCAAAGAGAATGCCGCCATAATCTTGGGTTGAGAAATGTAGCATCTCAAGACTACAATGAGTACAGAGGGTAGTTGGTACCGAACTCCCAGATTCGAGTCCTTCATGCTCCCAGCGCATCTCACAGTAGCGGCAGGGCAACGGCGGGAGCCTTTGCCGTGCCGTGTCTCTCTGTCTTGCTGTTCGTCGGCGGATGGAAGCCGTGATGTATGGACGATGCCTGAGGTACCTGTAACGCCTCAGGAGATTAGTGTTTCGGCAAGACCCTAGCATGGTTCGTCTCGGCGATCGGTCAAACTGTTCGGCACACCAGCAGGAAGCGAAGCGAGCTTTTCGAGACCGACACCAGACATTGAAGGGCAGCCTTAACTCACAGTCAACAACTAACAACAGCAGCCAAGATGACGAGCCGACCTACCGTTACGATCATGTCGGCCGACGGCTCGGCCAGCGAGTCGACGCACCCTCTCCCCAACGTCTTCAAGTCCCCAATTCGTCCGGACATCGTTCAGTATGGCCCGCAACATCCATGAGAGGGAGAAACAGCGGTCGCTAATGCGAAAACACAGGAGCGTCCACACCGGAATGGCAAAGAACAAGAGGCAGCCGTACGCCGTGAGCGAGAAGGCTGGTCACCAGACGTCCGCAGAGTCTTGGGGTACCGGTTAGTGAACACCAGATACAAGCAGCAGAAAGGACGGAGGAATCTAGGCGAGGGAAGCAAACAATTGCTGATGTACCGGGTCTTTAGGTCGTGCCGTTGCACGTATTCCTCGTGTCTCTGGTGGTGGTACCCACCGTGCTGGTCAGGCTGCCTTCGGTAACCAGTGCCGCTCTGGTCGCATGTTCGCACCCACCAAGGTCTGGAGGAAGTGGCACCAGAAGATCAACCACGGCCAGAAGTGAGTAGCTCGCAACACTAGATTCTATGGTACAAGAGCTAAATCTCAACTTAGGCGATTTGCAACTGCCGCTGCCCTGGCCGCATCTTCCAACACCGCCCTCCTCCTCGCGCGTGGCCACCACGTCTCCACCGTCCCCGAGGTTCCCCTAGTCGTCTCATCCACCGCTTTCTCTGGTGCCGCAATCGCCAAGACTTCCGCAGCTGTCGCTCTGCTCAAAGCTGTCGGCGCTGGACCAGATATGGAGAAGGTCAAGGACTCCCGCAAGCTGCGCGCCGGCAAGGGTAAGCTACGAGGCCGGAGACACCGTCAACGCCGTGGACCTCTGGTCGTCTACAGCCCAGATGAGGATGGAAAGGAGCTGATCAAGGCCTTCCGCAACATTCCGGGTGTGGAGACCTCGTCTGTCTACTCGCTCAACCTCCTCCAGCTCGCCCCGGGTGGTCATCTTGGCCGCTTCATTGTCTGGACATCCTCTGCCTTCGCCGCTCTCGACAAGGTCTACGGATCCACCACCGAGCCATCAGCGCTCAAGAAGGACTTCCTCTTGCCGTCCAACCTCGTCAAGCAGGCCGACATTGGCAAGCTGATCAACTCCTCTGAGATCCAGTCCGCGCTCCGTAAGGTCAAGGGTGGCGCAGTCTCGAAGAAGGGTGTTGTGCAGAAGAAGAACCCCTTGGTGAACAGGCAAATGCTGCTCAGGCTGAACCCGTACGCTGGCGCATACTCGAAGGAGAAGCTGGGTCAGCAGAAGGCGGAGGGCGAGAAGCCCAAGAAGACTGACGAGACTTTCCTCAAGTTGGTGCACGAGAATTAGGTTTGACCTGAGCGTTTCAATTGCGTTTTACATTGAGAGTATAGTCGAACAATCAATACGATACCGATTATCGACGTACACACATTTCGGGACACGAAGGAAGCTGTGGCTGTTCGTTTCCGCATCACTCACTACCCAGCATCATCTTACGATCAACAGTCTGAAGAACGATAAGCCACCAGCGTAGCCCCGTGTCATACTATATTTGAGGTGTCTAGCGTGCAAGCTTTGGTTGCTATGAAATGCTATGCTACCTATCGCCTAGGTGTATATTATCACACTTGCGCCAAGGCCACGATAGTGTTTGCTGGTCGCCATCATCTGAACAGTCTCTTCCCACCCATCCTACTAGCCGTATTCTCCCTACCCTCCAAACTAAGCCCCTGAAACCCCGCCCCTCCGCCCTCCCGATCCTTCTTATACCGCCTAAGCGCCTCGCGCAAATGGTCAGGAGTCAGCGGTCCCCGATCCCTCTCCTCATGCCCCCCACCCAAATTCGGCTCGCCCGTCGGCAGCGTCAGCGACGCCGCCATCCATTCCGTCTGCACCTCGCGGGCGCGGTCGATGATCTCGCCGATGAAGACTTTCGTGTAGCCGTTGATGGTCGTGACGACGGACGCCGGCACGGACTGCGACAGCGTCTGGTTCGTGATCTTGCGGACGGTCTCTTTCTTCAGCCGCACGCGGCGCCAGATATCGTAGCGCTCGGCTTGATCGGGGGAGAGGGCTTGAACGAGCAGGCTGTCGCGTTGTGTGGCGTGTCAGCGGGCTGCGTAGAGTCTTTTGTGAAGCTGTAGATCAGGGAGGGGTGGAGAGGGACACTGACCTGAGGTGTTCTCGCTCCTGCTTCTGCGCTGCCTCGGACATCTTCCCGCCCTCTAGCATCGTGTTCACCTCGCCTCCCTCCTCCTCTGCTTCCTCTTCATCGGCAGCGCCTTCTCCAGCAACTACGCTGCCCACTCGTGTAGGCGCAGCGCTACCACCCTTCCCTCCCCTTACGCTTCCCGCCGGCGTGCTCCTGGCGGTCCCATCGTCGTTCTTCGGCAGGCGTCCGCGTCCCCGTTTCTTCGCTCCATTGGGAGCGCTTGAGGTGATGGCGGAGCCGGCGACGGAACTCTCGACGGAGGGCGAGCGCGAGTAGATGGAGCTGCCGGAGGCTTCGGGGGGAAAGGAGGTTTGGCGCAGAGGATGGGCGGATTGCGCTGCGAGGGACTTCTGGCGCTTCGGAGCTGAGAGGTTCGGTGGTCCTAAGGAGGGCCGCTTTCGGGGGAGGGAGAGAGTGCCGGGGTAGGGTGGTGAGGTTGCGGGGTAGTTCGGTGGGGAGGCCATGGTGGATTCTTTTGAAGTTTCGCGGTGGTGGTGACGGCGGATGATTTCGTGTTGGTAGTAGAAGATTCCCAAGTGGTTGTCTTTACATTTGGAGCCTCAAACTTGTCGCGCTCGCCATCAAAGTGAGAGATTAGGCCGTCTGATTGAAGTGTCTGAGGTGGTGAAACGATGGCACGACGAAGACGCTTCCGGCTCGGACCGTGTGAGCTTCACACTTGCCCTGCATCATCACTCGCATTCTCGACACTACCGTACGGTATTGAACACAACATACAGGCGTGCATCCTCACTAAAACCAGCAGACATGACACAAGTACAAGACCACCCTCGTCCGACGCCTCTCATCCCCGAAGGTGGGCTCTTCAGTCCATATGCAAGCGCCATCATCCGCGCCTCTCCTTCTCGCATCCACTCCATCATCATTGACACGTCCAGCTATCCGAAATGGAACACCTTCGTGCCCAACGCGACCATCACAAAACAGCCCAACAAGCCCGCCATAGATTCTCAGCTCGCCATGGACACCCACATGACGCTCAAAGGCCACATGACGGAGTCCATGCCCTTCGCCTCCAAGGAGATCGTATCGATGCTCGACGAACCAAAGACCGGCAAGGGCGCCGTGACCAGGATATGCTGGAATTTTCACGGCGGCATGCTGCTTCCTGGGATGGTAATGAAAGCGGAGCGAGTGAACGAGATTGAGGATCTTGGCGATGGGACGTGCGAGTATAGAACTTGGGAGACTTTTGGAGGCATGACTGCGCACGTGGTGCGGTGGAAGTATGGGAAGACGTTGCAAGAGCGGTTTGAGGACTGGGTGAGGGATCTTAAAGCGTATGCGGAGGGAGATGAGGAGACGTTGGAGGCAAGGAAGGAGGAGGTGAAAGAGCAGAACACGGTCGTTGCATCGACGAGACTCCGATGAATGTGCTCTAGCGGTACTATGACATGCCGATACCATCGGAGATCTCGTTCGGTTCCTAGGATTTGGGGGTTTGGAAGTCCCGCTGCTCGAACGAGTCTCGCACCAGACACTGGAGACCTTCGCAAGACCTCATGGTGGACATGACAGACAGACCGACACTATAAATATTCCGGGATCCCTTGGTCACTCTTCTTACTATGAGGAAGCTTGAGACTTCCATGAAGAGTCAGCCGTAGTCGAAGGCATGTGTAGCAAGTCGTAGTTGGCTGTACATGTCTAGCTACACCCCCGACGAACATCAACAGGCCCAACACCATCACGATAGTCGATACTAGGGCCATACCACCAACGTATCCATCCTCACCTGTGAGACTGCTGCAAGCCTCAAACCCTCACACTAAGCGAGGACACGATTATCGAGACTTTTGTGCTACGCCGAAGCATTAGATGCCACCACCTAGTGTCAGTGGTCTCTGGAAACGGTGACTTGTGCGCTGTGAGCGGGAGGACAAACCTGATTTCGAGTCTATGGGTTCAAACTAAGGTATCAAACTAAGGCACCAAAGGAAGGCATCAAAGGAAGGCATCAAAGCAAGGCTTTCCACTCCATAGTATGTCTTTCTCAGATCATTCAGCAAGAAGTCAGAGTTCTCTAGCCCAGAAACATCGCATGTTATCAGACTGGCACGAGCAGATTTATCACCAACCAGCAATGTGTACATATTAAGTTTTGTGGTGGCACACACTGTGAGCTGTTTGGTTGGCTCACCCGCCCCTTCCTTGCATTTCCACACCTCAAGACACTAAAAGGTGAGGCTTGTCAACAGACGCGGCGCACGTATAATAGAATAAACGCTCCTCGTAGGCCATGTCAGGCTTGAAGACACCAGCCTTTGGCACAATAACCGCAGCTTCAGGTTTCGCAGGCGCCATGGCAGTCTGTCGTATGTGAGCTGTAAATCTCCTGCATCGAAGTAGCATCAATTGTATGAACGAGGCTGTAAGTCTCTCCGACATGCTTTGCAACTGATACTGGAAGACATCGACTCCGTGGTTGTTGAATTCCATGGACTATTGAACAGTCCCTACCAATTCCGGCTCCTCGTCAATGCGAACAGGCTCGCAAGTAACAAGGAAGTCCGCGACAGACGAAGCTTGGAACAACTGCCTTTCTTTCTGGCGAACGAGTGCATGGAATGCGGATACATCCCCACTAAGATCAGGTAGACACTGACTGGACTAGCGCTTCTTCAATCCTATGTTCCATTACGGTGGAGTATATTTTGAACTCGTTTGTACGTAACTGGCTTCATGGTACTACTATCTACACTTGGCTATACGATCCGGTTTCTTCCTATGTTTCTTTGTCATTGTCTTCACGGACCTATCGCGCCGAATCAAGAGCAAGCCCCAGAGATACAATTCTCCAGCAAACACCTAGCTCAACATGGGTTACCTTCGCAATGTAGTATGAACATCGGATCCTACTCAGTGCAATGACAGGAATATCGACCGACCCACTAATTCTTTCTGATGCTCATGACATGCCCACATTGAAGCGGGTTTTTAGCACACGAGATCAAAATAACAATGCACATTGATTTTGCGGTCTGCAAGAGAACAGTATTCAGTGACAGAAGCACTGGTAGAAGTGTACAATGGCGACAACACCCTATGATAATGAAAGGGCGACCATAGGCAGAAGCACGGTTGCAACAAGAAGTCCTGTTCAACGAGAAGTAGACCAGTCGCTCGAAATAGTAGTTTACAGTCCTGATAATACGCTACACAGGGATGACGCAAAGGTGGACACCCACATGCTCAGAACTATGTATCTTTTATCCTATCTTGCCAAGCCTTCATGCCCCTCGACACGTAGCCCCTGTCGTTCCGCGCCTTCTGGTCTTGCATACTCTTGTACCGCTCGAGAATCGTCTTCTCGTAGTCGGCGAGGATCTTCTGGACGCGCTCCGCTTGCGGCATCTCGGGGCCCAGGACCTTGGTTGCGAACTTGAGTCCTTGCCAGACGGGCACGTACGCCTCAACCTGGCCGAAGGGCATCTCCTCGCGCGCTTCGCTCGTCTGGTTTCTGCGTCAGTTGGAACGTTCTTTGCGACAGGGAGTTGGATTCGGGTACCTCAGAAGGCGCTGGTAGGGCAGCCAGTAGCCTCTCAGCGTACTTCTTCACCTTGCCATCGACGTCTTTACCGCCTGTGTGCTTGTACGCGCGCACTGCAGCCAGCTCCAGCAGAAAGCCTATCACAGAAGGCGCCTTGCGAGGATCGGCCTTCTGCAGATGGCGTCCTGTTCCATGCGCCTCGGTTTCCATCAATGCGGCAACCTGCTCTGCATACTTCAGCGCCTTCTCCATCGATGCCTCGTCCCAGTTGCCCTCTTGCGCCTTCTTGCGCGCGCTCCACATTACGCTCTCAACAAGAGGAAGTTTGCGGAGACTCATGCCCGTCTTCTCCACCATCTGCAGACATTGCAGGATGATGTGTTGCTGACCCGCCTCACTCGCCCTCCGCACAAGCTTGTCCAGGAAATCAAACCCCAGCGGCGCAGCACTTTTGGAGGAGCTGAAGCCTTCGAGAAACGCAGGGACATTCTCCCAGTCCTTGGGCTCCTTGAGAAGATTGAGCATTTCATGACGGATGGTGGTGCTGCGAGGAATGTCCTTTGTGACGTTTATGTGTTCTAGCCGGATGTCTTCGTCGCCAATTCTTGCGTAGACGGGTTCCGCAGCCAGTCGTTCTTTCAGTGAGTCTTGCCGTACGAGTTTGAGCTGTGCTTGGTTCAGGTGGTCGAAGAGGAATATCCTGTTGCGTACGGTGGAGAGGAGGGAATCGAGTTCGGGAGAGGAGGTTTCGTGGAACGTGGGTAATCCACCTGGGTTGTAGATGTCAGCGGACCTGCTGGATTGTGTGACCGTGTCCTTACCATGCTTGCAACAGCTGCTGCTACTACTAAATGTCCGTATTGCAGCGATTCCATCCGAGCTGCTGAACGCACTTATGCGACAGCGTAAAGCGTGCCTACAACATCGGCCTGCCATACTGTGCATTGATGTGACTGTACAAAAGGACAACTGAGAATGTGAGACACGAACAGATGGATTCTCACGGTGTTCGCATCGATCTGGTCGTTCGAAGACGAAGCTCCAAAAAGTTTTGCCGAAGAAACCGCGGCGCGCTCTCAATCCTCCGCTCGTCAACACGACAATCTTTCCACTCCGGACTCTCGCAATAAGCACAATGGCCTCTCAATCGCCTGCCATGCGGCCGCTGGCCTGCTGGAAGTTCCTTCTACGCCAGTCACGGATTCATTGGGAACAAAAGCGATGCTTGGCCACTGCCGTACATGCACACAACTCACGGCCTCCACCACCTCCGCCTATGCAAGTGGCATCCGCAAACACAGTTCCGGGATACAGTAGGCTTGAGCCTTGGTGACGCGAAAGGGTAGGATCATTGTCTGATGAATGTGTAGATCCCATTAAAGGCATGCAGCGAATAAAGACCTACCCTCCACCTCCCTCCGCCCGCGCCGTCTGCAAAGACCCAATCGCCGCCCTCACAACCGCCCAACTCACCACTCTCGATCCGCAAGGTGCGCGAGCCAAACTGTTCTCGAAGGAAAACCCCGAAGCAGCCAAAGTCGGTGACATCCTGCTCGTCCGACTGAAGAACGGAGACGACTTCGCCGGCGTGTGTATGAACATCCGACGACGAGGCATCGACACGGCGATTCTGTTGAGAGGGAACTTGACGAGAGTGGGCGTGGAGATGTGGTACAAGGTGTACAGCCCAAATGTTGATGGGATTGAGGTGGTGCAGCGGAGGGAGAAGAGGGCTAGAAGAGCAAGGCTGTACTATCTACGGAAGCCGAAGCATGATGTGGGGAATGTGGAGAACATCGTGCGGCAGTACCAGAGGCAGCGAGCTATGCTGCGGTCTGCGGACGTCCGGTCGAGGGATGCGAACTCGAATAAGAAGAAGTCGAACAAGAAGGGGAAGAAGTGAGGAACAGAATTGTATAAATGGCGCTTGGATCATTTTGGAGTGTATGCTACCGACGCATGGAGGGCATCATGGCTGAGGTGGTTACCTCGCTGTTGCGAAGCTGCTGGTATTGCTTCGACTACAGCAGAGAGTGTAGTGACGCACTAAGGTCCAACACGCATAACCTGCTAAGACTGACAGCACTCTTGAGTAGCTTGGACATTCCATCTCCAGAAACAATTACCGTTCTCCATGCTATTCACTCAGCCCGCCTTCCAAAGGCAAAGCAGGCCATGAACGGAAGGGCACGGGCGCAGACATTTCCCTCACAGACTTCCATTGCTACTCCACTCTTTTCTCCAAAACACACCGCTTGGGCGTCCTTGCCATCTCCCACCGCACGTCGCCAGCCATGCAGCTATCCCCATGCTCTTGGCTAGTTATCGTCAATCTGCCGTTGCATACGCACAAACCGCCTGCAGTGCTCTCCCATTTCTTGGTTCAACGCCACACACCTGACGACACAGTAGATGACGGCCCCTGCTGCCAGAGCGATACAGAGTGAGGGTAGTGCACTGTCGGTGAGCTGCGAGAACATGCTGGTCTGTTGAGGGCGGTAAGGGGGCGTTTGGCTGCAGTACAGTGGCGCGGTCGTGGCTGTGTGGGTAAGTCAAGTCTGACCTGCGCCTTTTTGCTATTTTGGTGGGAGGTAGGCGGTTCTTTTGTATCATCGTCATGTACGTTTTGCAGTTGATCTGATCTCTCGTTTTCCTCTCCATCAACCTTCCAACATCTGTAGAATTTCCATAGCTCTTGTTTGTCCGCCACTATCTCAATCGCATATCCGTTTGCCCACCACATCTCTCCCTCCCTCTGCTCCACCACCGCCTTCTCCAATCAGCCACGCCACGACGACGTCCAATTACTCCCGTACCCACAAACATACATACCCCCCCGACCAGTCGCCACAACGACGCCCAAATCACATCACGTCGCCCCCTTTTCACCTCCCACCCACTTCCACAACCCCGCCCCATCCCCATCTCCACTCTCCTCTCTTCCTAACCCACCAATCAACAAGCATGCCCACCACAATCCCCACCCACCCAATGACCCTCCCCCTCCTCGTCCCCGCCTATCTAATCCTCTCCAGTACGCTCCGCGACGTGCGCACCGAGATATGCCAGTTGCGCGAGACACTGGTCGAGCGCCAGCGAGCTTTAACCGAGCACCAGCGAGCGTTAGTCGAGCACCAACAAGCTTATACTCGAGCGCGAGGCGACGCTGGCGGCGTTGCAACGCTGCCATGACGCGCTGTTGACGCTCGAGGTGCAGCGCGGTGCGAGTGGGAGTCGTGCACGAGGTGGTGCGGAGCGGGCTGGGACGCCGGGGTCTGGCGGGAGTGGGATTGGGAATGGGATCGGGAACGGGGAGACGGTATCGAGTTTGAGTGATAGGAGTAACAGGAGTGGGAGGAGTGACGGGAGTGAGAGGAGTTGGGTCATCTAGATCTGCGGGGCGGGACGAAGGACGGCGGGATAGAGGCATGAGTGCGGGAAGGGCGGACTGGACGTGATGAGAGGGCTCACTAGAGGCGTACGGCGACGCTGAGACAGCTACTGAGACGAGGGAAGTGGTGAAGAACCACATTTCGATGGTGACGACGGCGGCAATACTGTGTACAAGCATGAAAGCGTCTGGGATATCTCAGTCTTGTAATGAACAAGCGGTCGATCCGACGACCTGCTTCTTGCTTCTACCCCCTACGCAGCCCCCTCCAGCGCCACCCCACGCGCAGCCGCGCGAAGACGTTCCGCCGCCCCAGACCCGCAGCACCTGACGTCGCAACCGCCTCCTTCCGCATCACGGGCTCCAGCGGCACTGGCCAGCCGTGCATGCCGTCACCACCCTCACCTCTCCCGTGCGGTCCGCCATCTGGCTCACCATCAAGGACTCGGCGCAGCGGATTCGGCAGCGACGGCCGCGTGTCCAGGACGCGGCGGAGTGGGTTGCGGGAGGCGTCTCCTGCCCGCTTCAGCTCCTCGTCGTCGTCGTCGGTCGATGGCGCGGTGAATGGAGGCGCCACCCGCGCACCGGAGGAGAGGGCGGCGCGCAACGGCTCCGGCCGCAAGGCGCGCGCGACCGACTTGAACAGGTTCGGTAGGATCTGCATGCTCTCTGACACGTCACGGAAGGGGGTTGTGGCGAGGGAGGCGGGCGCAGCGCGCGTCGTCTTGTCCGGTGTCGTCGTTGGAGGAGTGAGGACGGCGTCAGTGGGAGCGGAAGAAGGTGATGACGGCGTGGAGGTGGTGCGCGGGAACGACAACAGCATCTTTTCCGGCAGAGGCGCCGAGGGCTCCATGACAGCTGGCTCCGGCCCGAGCTGCACGCCCTCCATCCGGCGCGGAGAGGCAGCCGGCACGTCTCTCCCCACGAGCCTCGCATCCCCCATCTTCCCCATCGGGCTATCCCAGTCGAAGAACATCCGTCCACTCCACACTCCGCGACAGTTCTCCGCATCCACCTCCTCCACACTCACCCCCCACACCCCCGTCGTGTCCCCTACTATGCGCATCCCGGCGCCCGTGCTGATGTCCAGGTGTCCCTGGCGCACGGTGCAGCGGTCGACGACGAGCAGGTCGGCGCAGCCGGCGACGCCGCAGACGCGCAGGCAGCGGCCGCAGTCGGCGGGGCCGGCGAGGCCGAAGGCGACGACACGCGACAGGTCGAGCGAGGCCCAGGGAACGGCGCAGAAGGGGGGGTTGTTCGAGAAGGCGGCAGCGGACATCGACGGGTAGTCGTGGAGCGTCGCAGAGGTGGCGAGCGTAGTGGGAAGAAGAAGGAGGGCGACGAGGGCGAGGGCGAGGGTCAGTAGGCCGTGCATGGTCGACGTGGTTGGGAGAAGAGGTGAGGCTGAAATTTTGAGGTGCGGTTGCGGTGCGTCTTTATCTTCTGGCTCGGTCTGAGGTGTTGGAGGCTGCGACGAGAAACACTCCCGAGACGATGGTGATGTGATTTTTCGAATGCTCCGTGGTGTACGAGATGACTGTACGAACGAAGTACAAAGGAAGAAGTAGTGCAGTAAGATCGGTGTGAATTGAGTACTTGAAAGGTCTTGATATACTAAGTTACCGTACGTGCTATGAAGAAGAAAAGCCGAGGAAAGACGGAAGTGGACGATTTTATACCCTCTCGCTTACAGTCTGTAATCTCGACACCTTGTCACCCAATCCAGCAACCAGCATGGAGTAAAGGCTATGGTGCAGGAATCGGCAAGAGCTGTTGAGGGTAGAGAAGGGTAAGAACGGTGAGTTTAGTAGCGCAGCGTAGAATTGGGAGACGAGGGAAGCGTTGAATAAATCTTGGTACCCCCTGGAGCTACAAAAGTCTATAGTTTACTCTTACCCACGCCCCAGATCTCCGCGCCCGGGTTGTTCTGGCCTTTGCCTACAGTGCTGTTCCCAGGTTCTCCGGCATTGCTCTTGCCGGCGCTGGGGTCTTGCACCTTCTTGCCAGCGATGGTCTCGGTGCCTGGCAACTCGTCTTCGGATACTA
>NAJN01000079.1:0-39544 GCA_005059845.1 Cryomyces minteri | reverse complement strand
GGCCGCGCTCGATGAGATCGACGAGACGACCTGGTGTGGCCACCAACAAGTCGCAGCCACGCTCGATTTGTCGCAGCTGAGACCCAATGTCTGCACCACCATACACGACACAAGGTCTCACCCACGAGCGGTAGGCGAATTTGCGCGCCTCGTCGTAAATTTGGGAGACCAACTCGCGCGTAGGGGCAAGGATGAGAGAAGTCGGGAGGGCCTTGCGTTGACGGCCAAAGTTGCCGCCCTGTGCAGCCATGGATCCACTGGGACCGTTCTTGTAAGCCTGGGACAGGATCGGGAACAAGAAACCACCAGTCTTTCCGGAACCGGTTTGTGCACAAGCCATCAAGTCTCTGCCACTCATCACGATCGGGACGGAGTATTTCTGGACGGGCGTTGGGACCACGTATCCTGCCAACCCAATGTTCGTGATCAGGTGGTCGTCCAATGGTGGGTTGGTGAAGCTGGTGATAGGATCCGGTACACCCTGGCCAGACGCTTCTACAGGGATGTCGTCGTACTTTTCGAAGTTGATACCGCTGTGTTGCTTCGATGGGTCGTTCGCCACCCCGAAGAGCTCGCGCTCTAGGCGCTGGTTGGGAGGACCTGGGATGTGCTTTCCATCTTTCCACTGACCATCACCAGATCCGCGTGCAATGCCACCGCCCGAGCTTGGTTTTCCGTAGCCACTGGGGTCGAAGGCCCTAGAGTGTGAGGTGGTGTCCCAGGAAGCGTTGCCCGGTGCGGGAGCGCGTGGAGTGAAGTTCGGAGCACTGGCCCAGTTTTGTCCACCACCATGCATCTGGGGAGGAGGAGGTCCAGCATAGCCTCTGCAATTTACAGTTAGCCTGTGTTCGTTTCTAGTGAAGGTGTAGAAGATTTCTTACCCAGGAGGGGGAGCCCATGCGCTACCGTTCATGCCGCCGTTCATGACGGGAGGTGCTCCGTCCATGCCACCAGGTCCGCCAGGAGGAGGTCGGTGTTGACTGTTCCTAAGGTGAGGGGGGATGTATGCAGAGCGTTCGAAGCCGTTGGGTCCGGCATGGTGATTCTCATGGATGGAGAGACCGTTCATGTTGAGTCCGTCGGCCATGTTGAAGGGTTCAACTGAATCTTGTTGAGATGAAGTGAGTATCGAGCTGCGCGATGTAGGCGAGGGTAGTGTTGCAGAAGTTTCAAGAGGAGACTCCGATAAGGATGTTGTTACTGTCAGATGCAGACCAGCTGGAAGCCTAGAAGTTAGGAGCGGTTGACAGAGGTGATCGGCGCGTTTGTTGCCTACCTCACGTTCGTAAAGAGAAACTGAGAACTCTTGAAGCTCCCTTTCTCCCGTAAAGACCGAACGATAAGAAAGGACAGTGGTGTGAAAAGAGCACAGTCGACGGAAAATCAGAGGTGTGGATGTGGGGGAAGGCGAGATGTCGTGAAGTTTGTCAGAGGAGGAATTTTCTTCGTCAACCTGTTTAAAGAGCGAAGAGAAAGGCGAGAAACGGGCGGTCGGCCCTATGCGGCTAGCGCAAAGCTCGGGCTATCTGTGTTTCTCCATCAGCTTCCATCATCTCACAATCCAATCCTGCGCGCGGCAGCACGAAAGCAGATTGTGCGTTTGAGGGCTGTCTGCTCTGCGCATGGCTACAATCTGTGACAAGGCTTCTTGTTTGCCTGTGACCTATAACAACCAGCATATTGCGTAGAGGGAACGTTTCACCATGTCTGCACGAGGTTTGACCAGCCAAAAGCACTTATGACGACGTTCTTAGCTACTCCTTTCAAGCCATGCTTTTCTCTCTATTGCTCGTACGACCAACACGGGTCCTCAAAAACACGACTACTACGCCAACAACAATGCCCAACAGCCCCAGTTTCTGGAACAAACTCAACCCTTCTTCGCTCAGTGCTGGAATACTTGGGATGACAGCTTTGGGTTCACTCTCCGATGTCTGCTCGGGGACCGACACTTTCGGTTCTTTGGGCATCATTGTGTCTAGCTCATCTGCCTCTGTGGTAGGAGCAGCAGTTCCGGTCAGATCTTCGAGATGAAATGTACTATCAGCAAATCTGTACAACAGCGGAACATGCCAGTGAAGCTGACTGACTATCTTAGAGCTCTGCGTGGATACCTTCTTCTGGTACCTCCAATTCGCCACTTTTTGCGATCTTGATCGTCTTCACCGGCTTGTCGCCAGCGCCCTTAGGGCAATTCTCAATCTGCTCTACAACGTCGTAGCCTTCGAGAACCTCGCCGAAGACGACGTGACGGCCATCGAGCCAAGAGGTAGGCACAACGGTAATGAAGAATTGACTACCGTTGGTGTCTTTGCCGGAGTTGGCCATGCCTATCGTCGATCAGCCCGTGTTCTTGTGCAGTGTCTCGGTACAGTATGCACTTACTGAGGAGACCTTTCTTGGTGTGCTTCAATTTGAAGTTCTCGTCGGGGAACTTGTTGCCGTAGATGGACTTCCCTCCAGTTCCATCACCCTTCGTGAAATCTCCGCCTTGGATCATGAACTGCTTGATGACACGGTGGAAGGTGGAGTCCTCATAGCCGAAACCCTTCTCTCCAGTAGCCAAGGCTCTGATGATGTGTTAACCCCCTTCGTGTACGACCCGAGGGACAGCAACGCACCTGAAGTTCTCCGCTGTCTATAGCTCAGTCAGCCAAACTATCCTTGATGTCGCAAGGTGTATTGTCTCCACTGACCTTCGGCACAGTCTTGCCGTATAGCCCCATCACAATCCTTCCCATCGGTTCATCGCCTTGCGTGATGTCGAAGTACACCTGTTGCTGCATTAACCTGCCAGTTGTTCCACGAGATGAATACGAATGCTACCTTGTGAGTGATCTTAGGTCCCTTCGCGGCTTCAGAGGATTGCGCAAAGAACACGAATGTGAAGGTCAGTACAAGGAGGACAGAGATAAGTAGCCTCTGCGTGTTTGCCATGATGAATGATAGCATTAATTGGAGATCTGCGTCAATAGTTGGGTATAACACGAAGCACGAACGGAGACTGGGACTAGAGGGGCAGCGCGAAACGTTTCCCCAAAGGAGTGCCAAGTCGATGGGGTCGTCCACGTGACATCAATTTGAACCTCCGACAAGAGCCTCTTCATAGAGGTCGACAATCGTAGCTTTTCAACGATCAGCCTTCGAACACCACGGAAAGAGCAAGCGAAACTATTATGGTGAGTCTCAATTGCAAGATCCGCCTTTGTTGTCTTAATGGAAGAGCTGATGCCCTGCAGGTCTTCGTCTTTGGAGTCAACTTTCCCGAGCAGCGGCTCGTAAGAGTATGCTATCCCCACGAGCCTCTCCAGACTGACAGTATTACCCTGACTCCCAGAGCGTCTGCTAAAAACTATACCAGGCCTCTCTTGAAAGGTTTTACGGCGTCGGTCCTCAGCTATCCGAACGGCTCATGGCGCGCTTCCACATCCACCCTACTGCCAAAATTGGCGCTCTCGGAGGACGACAAATCACAGACCTCAACGCAGAACTCACGAAACTCACCATCGAAAACGACCTACGAAGGAAGATACAGGACAACATCAAGAGACTAAGGGATATGGGTTCGTATAGAGGGAGGCGGCATGCGATGGGTCTGCCTGTGAGAGGGCAAAAAACAAGGACACAGGTACGCCCTCGGATGAGCTGTAGTGGATGTTGCCGTAGGGCGTGGCTAATTTTGGAACAGATTACGACGGCGAGACGGCTCAACAGGGTGGACAGGAAGGGCTAGTGGCTTTATAAAAGAATAGTCTGATGTACAACACAACAGCATTGGGCGGCGCAATATGATATACTTGGCTTCGGCGTCAGTTCTGAAAATACGATTGTATGGGGTTCGTGTTCTCAAAGTGGGTAGCGACGTGTATGGATATGTCCCTTGGCACTACCGCCTAAGGCATTCGCCTATACGGTTGCTGTCGTTCGTCTCCTTTTGTCTTTTCATTACTCTCGTCGTCCCCGTTCTTCAAACCCTCTGCAAGGCAAGCTACGGCCGCCCCCTACCAGTGCTCAAAGGCTTCGAAGATATACGCCGCAACTAGCAATAGTCTAGGGATTCGATGATAAATTTACATTGACACGAAAAGGGTAGAAGAGATAAGAAGAGCAGTTTCTCGATTTGCAAGATCAACACTACGACAGTGATAAACATTGACCGGGACCTCCCAATACATCTCAATGCTTTGGAGTACCTACTGGGTAAGATTGCCTACTGGGGCATAGTCACAACGCACATCTGCCTGACCTGGCCGTCGATCCGGCCAATGGCGAGAGATTCAACGCTCCCTACTTCGTATCGCAATATTTACTTCTCTGGCTGTACCTGCATCCATGGACTTTATCTTAGTTAATAGAGCCTTTGTATCTCTGTATGTCTTCTGCAGTCTCGCATGCTATTGGCTAGGCCTCGAGTCCATTAGAACTTTGTGATCCGAGCCCTATTGTATCTCTACCCGACCTGTGATGAGCGGCGACAGAACGTATGTACCGTAGGTATTCCCAGGCAAAGAAGCGTTTGCGCTACAGGATTTGAACTGCTTATGTATCACACCGCTACAGCTTACTTGCTTTCTGATTGCCGCCTATGTACGTCTGCCCCAGTTTCAGCATCTCTACTGCCTCCGTTACCATCTCATCCATGATCTCCTTTGCAGGCTTGATCTTATCGATGACGCCAGCTACTTGGCCCATTAGAAACGGGATATCGACATCCACTCCGTCATCCATGTCCTTGGCCAATGGTACTATCCCTTGATCTGTCAAGGACTTGATGTCCTGTGGCCTGTCCTCCCAGCCCTTGATGTACTCGTTCATCTTCACCCTCAGCGGTCTACCACTCACCACAAGCGTGCGGAGGGTGTCATCGAACCCGGCGCTGACCACGGCCTCCTTGTGCAGCCTAGAACATCCCGCCTCTTCGCTCGCAACGAACCTGGTTCCAACCCACACTCCTTGAGCTCCCTGCATCAGCGAGCTCGCCAGCGACCGCCCGCTGGATATCCCACCCGCAGCAACAACCATCGCTGGCTCGCCCGTCAGAGGCGACTTGTACCTCCGCGCTACATCCACCACCGCAGGAATGAGGATGCTGTTCGGTATATCGCCCGTGTGCCCACCTCCTTCGCCGCCTTGCGCGCAAACGATATCTACGCCCGCGTCCAGAGCTTTGACAGCGTGTTTTGGGTGGCCAACCATGTTCATAATAAGAATGCCCGCCTCATGAAGCTTCTTGATAACGTGGGGAGGCGGCACTCCGACCGCGCTCACAAACAGCTTCGCCCCATTCTTGATTGTCACGTCAATCAAGTCGTCCAGCTGCCCGTGCGTGTAGTCGTGGTTCGTCTTCCGAGCGGAGCCGCCCACTTGCGGGAGCGCGAGGTCGACGCCAAACGGTAAGCTCTTGTCTATGAGGTTTGCTTTGATCTCGTCGATGATCTCCTGTAGCTGCTTTGGGGAGTAGCCTAAGCCACCGATAACGCCTAAACCTCCAGCATTGGAGACCGCCGCAGCTAGGGGCCCGCCAGAGGTTCGCGCCATACCGGCGAGAATGACGGGGTAACGGATGCCTAGAAGCTGGCTGAGCGGAGTCTGGAGGGCTGGATGAGACATCGTAGGTCTCAGGGAGGTGGCTGGGATAATTCGAACTTTACTCTCGTAGGAGCTGGAGGGCCTGATAGATAGGGGATGGAGGTGTTATCAAATCCCAGAGGATACCGCAGGCCGTGTGAAGAGTGCTGAACGTAAGAGAACAGTGATAGTTCTGAAGCCATGGTCGGAAGCGGCATGTAGATGTGTACAGGTGCAGACGGAGCCAAGTCAGCTCGAGGTTGCGGAGAACCGCGGCTCTTTCTGTATGAGGGTGGTATAGGGCTAATGTTAGGGCTTTGGCGAGTACTGTATATTGTAGCATCAAACTATCAGACGTATAGACTAAAAGAATCCCTCCAGCAACTTCATACAGGGTTTTTGGTCTTGTGGGACAACTAGGACAGAGAACCATTGCTTGTGTTCAGTCAGGAGTTAACGCGGGTCCAGCACGAAATCTCTCGGGACAGTCGCTACCTTGATTTGATGTGAGAACATCGTCCCTTATGAGCTAGAGGGTTGTTTGAGTGTCGGCCTCACGTACAGGGTCCTCTGTGTTCTCAAGAAGATATGGTAGCGTACTCTAGCCGCGAATACAAAGACTGCCGTTTGTGATGAATGCCATCGCTAGACTGAGTTTCGGCCACGGTCTTACACCCGACCATCGAAGGGGAGGCTGGTCAGCGACCCCACGTGTACTTGGAGCTGTTGACCATTATGGTGGTTCGCATTCTTCGGATCTATAGACACAATGTCGATAATGGTTAGACGGCCAAGACACACAATCCCCGTGCGGCCGGAGGGAAGTACTGTTGAAGCGCTGGTGCGGAGCATTCGGTCATGAACCCATCTCGGACTCGCATAGCGTGAGACGAATGAAGGAACAATTTAGCTCAACTTGGGTAGGAACGCAAAGAAGGACCGTCTGAGCCAGAAGCATCACAACGCGATCCCGAGCAGCGGCGTGTTCTTTCTCGATTTTAGTGTTGTCAAAGAACGACGGAAACAGACCTACTGAGATGCCTCGTACCTGGGCCAATTCCTCATGCTCAGGTTGAGACGCAAAGACCTCTAGTACTTACTCAGAGAATAGCTTGCAAAGGTCGTCTTGAGTCGCTGGGATACTCACTTGATGGAAGTGGTCGCGTTTGAGACAAGGTTGCGGCGAGCTACAACCTAGTGGCGATCGCGATGGTCGAGAGAGGGCATCCTCCCGTCGCCTCCACCACAAATACCTTACGCTACCTCACCAACGGTGGATCCCGCTCTGTAGGTTCACGCGGAAGATTCTCTACACAAGTCGCGTCTTCTGGCACGGACGAGAGTGCGCTTCCACGCCCAGGTCTCCAGAAGATGCGCCGTACCTGGGCTAGTGCGGCTGCTCCGGAAAGGCGCAGCGGATGCGTGTTACCGGAAGAGGTGAAGATGCACGATATTCCAGAGCTGAGGATGGGATGGCTGGAGAGAAGCTCAAGCTCTGAGAGACGCTGAGACATGTGGAGGCGTGCCCGTACGCGCATCATTCCATCGCACTTCGTGATAGGTGATGGGTCCCATTCTGGCGTGATGGATTTGGAGGCATCCCGATCGCGTTTCAACAAAGCTGATGGCTTGCTGCTCGCTGCTTGCGGATCCTTGCGAGGGGCCAATGGGATGGCGTGTCGAGCTTTGAAACCGTCCCTGCCGCCGCTTCTGGGCGGGTTTGTCCTCCACCTGTGGCTCTGACGCAAACACATGTGTTCGCCAAACTTTGAAGACTCTTTGTCGACATAACACGCCTGTGCCTGCACCCATCCAACCTGCATCCTGCAACGCACCCATCACGCACGATCACTCCTAGTCCTTACAACACCGTCGTCCAGTCCCCCCTTCTTCACGACAGCTAATTCACAATGTGGTAGGCCGCCCCTGGACACTCTCCCTGCCACCAAGTGAACAGCTTCGAGCGCTTCAAGAGCTCCCGATCCCTTCAACGGGCTCGTAACAGCTAACGAGAGCACAGTGGAATCTTTGGATACATCAACTACCTGGTAGAGAGGGACAGGAAGTACATTCTCGACACTCTTGTCAATGGTAAGCACCTCCTGTCTGGACGCGTGTCAATACGAGACTCTGCTTACAGTGCGCTCCATGCAGGCCTCTCACGTCTAGAATACCGCGGCTACGATTCTGCCGGTCTCGCAGTGGACGGCGACAAGAAGAACGAAGTCTTCGCATTCAAGGAGGTCGGCAAAGTCGCGAAGCTGAAGCAGCTCATTGCGGATGAGAAGCCAGATCTTACAAAGGTGTTCGACTCGCACGCCGGTATTGCACACACCAGATGGGCTACACACGGTCCTCCATCGAGAGTGAACTGCCATCCTCACAGGTGCGTGCACAATTCTCTCATTCCAGCTTCGTCAGGAGCTCTCCTCGTTCAGGGCATTGATTTTGCTGAACGGGTTGAGCTGATCATTTGCACAGGTCTGACCCGAAATGGGAGTTCGCTGTTGTACACAACGGTATCATCACAAACTACAAGGAACTGAAGACACTGCTTGAGGGCAAGGGCTTCAAATTCGAGACTGAGACAGATACCGAAGCTATTGCGAAGCTCGCGAAGTACATCTACGATGATCACCCAGACATCGAGTTCACAGTCCTCGCCAAGGCGATCATCAAGGAGCTCCAGGGTGCCTTTGGTCTCCTACTGAAGTCGGTTCACTACCCTCATGAGGTCGTTGCAGCCCGCAAGGGTTCGCCCCTAGTCATTGGTGTCAGGACCCAAAAGAAGATGAAGGTTGACTTCGTAGACGTGGAATACAACGAGGAGGGAATGGCGCTCCCGGCTGAGCGTGCTTCCCAGAACGTTGCCATGAAGAAGTCTGCACTCAAGTCACACGGACTCCTTGCACCTCCAGACAAGTCACTCCTCCACCGTTCCCAGTCCCGTGCGTTCCTCTCGGATGACGGCGCCCCAATGCCCACCGAGTTCTTCCTCTCCTCCGACCCATCGGCCATTGTCGAGCACACCAAGAAAGTGTTGTATTTGGAGGACGATGACATTGCGCACATTCACGAGGGTTCTCTCAACATCCATCGTCTTTCGAAAGACGACGGTGCCTCGAACGTTCGTGCCATTCAAACTTTGGAGATCGAACTCCAGGAGATCATGAAGGGCAAGTTCGACCACTTTATGCAGAAGGAGATCTTTGAGCAGCCAGAGTCAGTCGTCAATGCCATGCGTGGTCGCCTTGACGTTGCAAATAAGAAGGTCATGCTTGGTGGTCTCAGACAATACATCGGCACCATCAGGAGATGCCGAAGGCTCATCTTCATCGCTTGCGGCACGAGTTACCACTCTTGCATGGCGGTCCGTGGTGCGTTTGAAGAGCTTACTGAGATCCCAATCTCTGTGGAACTGGCCTCCGACTTCCTAGACAGGCAGGCTCCTGTCTTCCGTGACGACACCTGCGTCTTCGTGTCGCAGTCTGGTGAGACGGCAGATTCGCTGATGGCTTTGCGCTACTGTCTCGAGCGCGGTGCTCTGACCGTCGGTATCGTGAACGTTGTCGGTTCATCTATCTCGCTTTTGACCCACTGCGGTGTCCACATCAACGCCGGTCCTGAGATCGGTGTTGCCTCAACAAAGGCCTACACCTCGCAGTTTGTTTGCATGATGATGTTCGCCCTCTCGCTCAGTGAGGACCGAGCGTCTAAGCAAAAGAGACGTGAGGACATCATGGATGGGCTTGCAAAGGTGTCAGAACAGTTCAAGGAGATCCTGAAGCTTGACCAGTCGATCAAGGAGCTGTGCTTGAAGTTCAAGAACCAAAAGAGTCTGCTGCTTCTTGGACGTGGTGCTCAGCACGCCACGGCGCTGGAGGGTAAGCTCCAATCTGTTCCCTGCCTACATGTAGCTTGCTGACCACGAAACAGGTGCGTTGAAGATCAAGGAAATCTCCTACCTCCATTGCGAAGCCGTCATGTCCGGTGAGCTCAAGCACGGTGTGCTCGCACTCGTCGACGAAAATTTGCCCATCGTCATGATCCTTACCCGCGATGACATCTTCCCCAAGTCCCTCAATGCATACCAGCAAGTCATTGCTCGCAAGGGCCGTCCCATCATCATTTGCAACCAAGACGACTCCGAGTTCCCGCCCGAGAAGTCGGAGAAGATCGAGGTGCCGCACACTGTGGACGTCCTGCAAGGACTGCTCAACGTCATCCCGCTGCAGCTCATGGCTTACTGGCTTGCCGTTGCGGAGGGTCTCAACGTCGACTTCCCCAGGAATCTGGCAAAGTCTGTCACCGTTGAGTAAGAGGATGGAAACGCCTGGCGTTGCGTGGCTGGCTGGGTACTGTTGTCTCATTGAGGTGTTCTTGCATGGTCTTGTTGTTCAGGAGGGAGACTGTGAATCAGAAACTAGTGTAATGTTGTAGAACTATAGAACTACTGTAATGCACTCGTTGGCTTGACGTGTGGTACGCCTGGTGCAAACTTGTGCAAAAACTTGTTGTAAGTAGATGTACCGATAAGCCACTTTTCGTGACGAAAGATGGATCACCGATCTATTCGTCACATCTGTAGGCCCTGCCTCCAGCGACCTATACAGTGTGTTCACAGACCAAGAAGAAGGCCTGCTGAAACGAACGCAGGGTAAAGACAATACACGCAGATGAAGTAAAGGAGCCAGGTCATGGCTATAGCATGGACGTAGAGAGTCCCAAGGACAAGGAGGCAAATAGAGGGTCGACGCAGAGCTGGCTCACTACGCGCTCGCAAGCTGGAATTGTTCTAGTCACAGACGCTTGAATGAAGTTGAGCAGTTCGAGTTCTAAGACTGCTATGAATTACTTTACGGGCAACCTCCTTTGGCTGTACAGACACGATAAT
Source organism: Cryomyces minteri (assembly GCA_005059845.1). Taxonomy (NCBI): domain Eukaryota; kingdom Fungi; phylum Ascomycota; class Dothideomycetes; genus Cryomyces; species Cryomyces minteri. The sequence continues at coordinate 29,082 of NAJN01000079.1, read as the reverse complement.
ACGAGGACGCCAGGATCCTTGATTTCTTTCTGGAACAGTCTCCGTGAGAAACGTTCTACGGTGTCTCTGCACGGACAGCAAGACGACGATCAGTACGACCGGAGCGCTTCTCGACATGCGGATGAAGCAGATTCGTTTCGACAAGGGCTGCTAACAGCTCGTTCAAAGCATGCACAGACGTCGATTTCCGATGTCTTCCTCAGAACCGAACATGGCACGCAAATGGGCTACAAGTTCGTCCTACAAGCCTAGCTGTCGATACTCGCCCTCGTGCTTTCAATGCTATGCCTCTTCAGCACGTTTGACTGCAGCCCCTCAGGGTGCTGCTGCTACGGGGCCTTCGCCTCCTGGGATGAGCTGTGCGTTGCGTCAGCTCTAGTTCTTTCCAAGCACCCTGTACAGATCATACAGCGCATGACTAGGTATACAGACGAACACATACCATGCAGATGTTGTTCCCGTTAAGGAGGACTTTGGAGAGTTTGGTCTGCGCGCCTGTGTAGTCGCTGCAACAGGGTGTCAATTCAGGAAGTAGCCAAGGTTTCAGAGACACTGACAATTCGGTCACATCGTCGAGGACCATGTTGACGTAGTCGTCGAAGCCGAGGAGTGTACCGCAGAATTCTGAATTGGTGTGAGGCACTGATGCTGATGGACGAGGCCGATGCCAGAGAGCTAACCTTTGTCACCCTTCATGATCACCCATATCCTCGAGCCCACGCATTTGTCGATAAGCTCCAGTGGGAGAAGCTGTGAGGCCATGTTTGTTCGAATATCGAGGCTGCCAAATCTTGCCCATTGACGCAGTACGATTGGAGCTTGGAGTTTCGACTGCAGAGGGCAGGTCACGTGGCGGCGCGAGTCCGTAAAAGTATCCAAGCGACGCTGCAGGCAACAAAGATATCACAACGACATCTGGGTCACAGCGGCTGTTCTGTTGCTACGAGCTGGAGATATGGAGGGCGATGCTTCTACATCGGCGCATTGCTGCAAGCTCAACTCATGTTGCCCATGGGTTGAAACCTCCCAGCTCGAACACAGCTACCTCCGTTATGCAGAAAGCCACTGGGGATGATATTGGTAGTCTCGACGAGGAGTTGTACTTTTCAACCCCTCGAAACAATGGAACTGCATCACCGTAAGTCCCACCTTCTTCGACACGCATGTGCCGCTGCGACTGACAGCTCGTTGAACGACCAAGGGCCAGCACGACACCACAATGCGACCCTCACGCCAACCACACATGGGATCCCTCGAAGAAAATCCTGTTCTCTACAAGAACGTCTTTGCTTGGTCGCGACAATACCTGGAACGCTCATAGGGGTATCGAGTTTGCTTCCAAAGCTCAGTATGCCACGAAAGCAGCGCTGTCAAAAGCAAGCCCCGCTGGGAATTCTCCAGTCGTTCTCCCGTACAAATCGAAACTCCCTCCGCCAACAGCATACGCACCGGCGAAGCCAAGACTCACGACGAGAACACGCTTCGATACGCAATCAGATTCTATGGATCAAGACGAGTACACACTCAAGCTGACTATGGATCTCAAACGAATGGAAGAGAACAAAACTAAGGCGGCTCGAGCACGCGCAGTTCCTTTGCCGGCCACTGCCCATAACAGGCCGTCGGCACCACCATCAAAAATACGGGAGGAGCCGCAGCTGGCGAGCAAGAGCGAGGGCGCCGAAAAGGTGGCGATTGCGCAGGAGGCAAAGGAACGGAAAGCCTCACAGGCCAGCCCACTGCTCGTCAAGCAAGCCACTACACAAACGGTCACAACGTCGACGAACACGGCTGTGACCGTGCCTCAAATAGACAAGGGCAAGGACTACGCGCTCAAGGACCTGCCGAAGGGGACCCAGGATAACGCTCGCACTACGCAAGACGTGTTGACGGTGCCGGTGGCTGCACTCCAGTTTGTGTCAAGTACTCGTCCAATTATCAGAACCTCGGGCGATACTAGGAATGTGGTGGCTCCAACACTCGCGAAATCGACATCCACGAAGCGCAGTGGTCGGATTGCCACGCAAGATGCCGAACATCTGCCTTCAATAGGGCGCGCTGTGACACAGAGTAAGCAGATATCGGCTCTCTACAAACCAAGAGGTCCCGAGAGTCTTAGGCTACTCATTGATTCGATTGCAACCGAGATCGAGTATCTGGTAGCAGGGAGTCCTCTTCCTCGGCTCACGCTGCTGAGGGCACAGCGCCAACATCAATTGAAGTTCCCAACTCTACAAGAGATCGAGAGGGAGAGAGCTGCGTATCTTGAGAAGACTACGAGAGAATCGAGATTACAGCTTTTAGTAGATCAAGAGACAGCCCGAAGTCGTCACCTACTGGCGGAGATTGGCGCTTCAAGTCGAGCCATACAGCGAGAAACTTACTATGGATGGAAAGACGTGATGAACGCCTACATATTCGCTGCGACAGACGCGTATTGGTTGATCAGAGAGCTTGCGTCTGTTTACGGGGCTCAGTGTGGCACTTGGCTTCCGCACCGTGAAAAGATAGACAATCTCTTCTGTTACGATCTGGCCATAGCACAACAGGAGTTGCGGTCTCTAAAGCAGCTTCAAACACGCCTGACCCGGACCCAGCATTTGTTCCGGGTCATATCAGAGGACTTGAAAGCTCTGGACAAACTCGCCGCGGATAAAGCACGCTACTGGGAGACGTTGAATTATGAGGTCGAGGTGACCAACGAGCAGAATGCTCGTGCGTTCCATCTGAGCAGACAGCTGACACTGCAAGTAAGGTACCGTATGTATCCTCATCAGGGTTACCCCGAGTGCTGGAACTACCGGAATCGGGCGTTGCATTTGCGACTGCCCTTTGACTATATTACGATTTCGATGATGGAAGTCTCACATGCTGCGACAGCCTATTATGCAACAAGGGTGCCCGCGATGTCAGTCGAAAGCACGATAGTCTACAAACGTCAAAAGAAGGCACTGAAACGTAGAATCGAGGAACTTGATCGCCAAGTCCACGGTGACGTCAATGCCGCGACGCAGCTAGAGGGCGGCTTGTTAACGAGGATTGGCTTGACCACCTTGATCGAAGGACCCTTAGTCGAGCAAGAAAGGTTCAGAGTCTTGCGACCTATTTTGAGGTTCGTGTTAGGATGGCACTATATTTTACCTTCTGGAATGCGCGTCAAAAGAGCATTCGCCAAACGGTATATACTATGGAGAGATTATCCTAAGCCGATAAGGACTTTCGTGGACGCATTCAGAGCGATGGAAGCACACACCAAGGACATGAAGCGTCTGTTTGATGTCATCGAAGAGAAAATCTACAGGCGTCTGAGCGGGGACCACGCCGAGGGACGCCTACAGGATCGCGATTCAAACCTGAAGATTTACCTCGAGGAAGAACTTAGACGGGAAAGAGCCCTTGGAGAATTCCTTGACGGAGGATTGCGTCACAGCGGTAGAAACCGAAGTCGACCAAGGTTCTATGGCCTCGGAGATGGACTCGTCAGGTCACCTCCGGCTGATAGGATAAGGCAAGGTGAAGCTCGCCGTGGCAAGCGGTCCAGATCAATATTGCTGCCTAAGGTCGCTTCAAAGCGGTTGATCGAAACAGCTCGAACGGAGTGTAAGCATTCATCAGTCATTGCTCCACCACGGAGAGCAGACAAGGCCAAATCTCAACCGTCGACTCAAATTGTTTTTTCTTTTGGAGCGGTCAACGCGTCGGAGCAGGGTAAGGTTGCTGGAACAGCCGGTCCTGCAACTCACAATATCAGGAGGTCAGGAGGGATCAGTCGTCAACCAGTGATCAAAGCAAAGCCTGGGTTGCAGACTTCCAATTCGACGAGCAACGAGCGAATGGACGCTACAAGTCCTCGGAGAAGGAGAGGTGGTCACAGAACACTTTTGACGTTGGAGGAGGAGCGGCGGTTTGGGAAGCAACACGAGAGAGTGGAAAGTGGGCATGATGACTCGCACCATACAGCTGCGGAAAGCAAGACTCAACACCCTGCAACCAATGGACCTGGTGTTGGACCCTCAGACCAGTCGGAGCCGAGGGCTCGTCTCACGTCCTTTTCTCCAACGCCTAGAACGCAGAACCTGCACCCCGCCCATATGGCACACGACTATGACATACTCGATGGTGTGCCCGCTCCCTACGGCCGAGGGAGTTCACCGATCCCTCTCAGTGAAGAAGCGCAGAAGATGAAAGATTCGGGTACTGGCGAAGGTGAAAGCTACAATGGGTCTCAGGAGCAAGGCACTGCCGAAGAACTGGGCCAGTCTTCTCAAGAAGAGCACATTCCACTCACTTTCCAGATACCAGCGCAAGAACTGAAGAACGCCATGCAGGTGTCCCGAAGCTCTGGAGCAGCGTTCTGGAAGCATTCGTTGTACCGCGGGCCGGACGGTCGGAAGATCAAAGTACATTACTGTCGGAACAAGGAAGATTCAGAAACAGTCGCACAGTTATTCTTGAACCAAGACACCCTGGGGTTTGATCTCGAGTGGAAACCGTCGTATGCGACAAAGGAGAAAAGCAAAGAGAAGTTGTTGGACTCTCCAGTTCTCACAGAGAAGGTCATCAAAGAGGCCGTTTCTCTCATCCAGCTAGCGAGCGAAGATCGAATCGCTCTCTTCCACATAGCGCTACACAAAGGAGGTACGATTGACGAGTTGGTGGCGCCGACGCTGAAGAAGATCATGGAATCACCCGATATCTCCAAAGCTGGAGTCGCTGTCGGCGGAGACGCTACTCGCCTACGGACCTTTCTTGGTATACAGTGCCAAGGCCTATTCGAGTTGAGCCATCTCTATCGACTCGTCAAATTCTCGGAGAAGGCTCCTAGGCAAGTCAACAAAAGACTGGTGTCCCTGGCTCAACAGGTCGGCGAGTGTCTCTACTTACCGCTGCACAAAGGCGATGTGCGCTCTAGTGACTGGAGCAAAGTCCTCAATTGGGATCAGACCGTCTACGCGGCTTCTGATGCGTACGCAGGATTTCGCCTATTCGATGTCCTAGAGCAAAGGCGCAAGAGACTCAATCCTACGCCGCCTAGGCCTGCGCATTTGGAGCTGAATCTTCCCATACGTCTGGCTCAGGCCTTGGTGGACGGAGTGTCTGATCAGACTCAGATTGAGGAGCCGACTTCCGAAGAGACCCAAGGCGGCGAAGTGGCATACCCTACATTGCCCATGGAGGGTTTGGAAGAGGACTCGTGGACAAGTAGCAGGGAATCTGCAGAAAACACTCAAGAATTCGACGTTGACGCAGTGGCGTACCCTACGTTGCCTGTGGAGGGCTCGGAGGACGATCCTCTGGAGACTGATGTGGAAGTCGAAGGGACCACCGCCTCGACTACTCCTGGTGACAGTGGTCTTAGTGAAGTCTCGCATGCAGAGGATGGCGGATTAGCATCACAGATTGACATAGCAGACACGCCGCACGCAGCAAACGTGTCAGAATCAAAGTTCCCATCAACAAACGCAGAAGTATCAATCCCGAAGCCGATCGAGGTTCAACATGCCGAGGCCTGGCTAGAGAACTGGCAAGCCAGTCTCCCTACCGATTACACACCCAAAGCCTCGAAAGCGGCACTCCGCGCCTATGCTTTATGGCACCACCAATCTCTGACGGTGCCCAGAATCGCCAGCATTCTGAGGGCGCCACCGTTGCAGTTGACTACAGTCGCCACGTACATTCTGGAAGCGGTGAGGATCGAGCGCTTGCCGTTCGACGGGCCAAGGATAAGGGAACCCCTGGATGTACTTCCTGTGAGCGTGCATGGCAGGTATCGGGCGGTGCTGAACAAGGCGCACTAGAGGGGCATGGGGCATGAATTGAGGTTGCATTGCGGGCGTACCAGTGGCCTGGGCTGCGACAAGGAGGAAATATCAGGGGGGCGCATGGATAGGAGACGGTCGGTTACAGGCTTCTTCTGGCGTTCTGGAGCGACGGTGTTGGTGCGAGAAGTCGACTTTACGAACGTACCGTAGAACTCATCTCCAGTTCCGAGCCCGCGACAGACACTTTGATGACTCCGCTGATGCCAACAACGGACGGTGATGCAGTCGCCTCGAGTGTCTCCTCTCTTCATTTCGTCTGACAGCCTTCCCTACCTGCCTCTCCCCATCAGCGCCCTCTTTCCGTCACAGATCGGCCTGTGCCTCTTGCACCTCGTGCATCGACTACGCAGCAACCAGTGGAAACCGTCAAACAAGCCCATGAGCATCCGTTCTCACACAGTGCGCGTCGACGGCGCAGCCCCTCCGCGTTTCCGTCTCCACTGATGCCATCACGCCCTCGGAAGTGCTGAACCAGGCGCAATGCAAAGAGCCTTGAGGACCGTCCGAGGCTGCGGTGCAGGCACGTCGAGACCCGGAACGGACTGTTCTCCCCTCCTCGCGAAAGCACAACTGGAGAGCTCGTGTGCGCATTGTGGGGGCCGCTGCGGGTTGCAGAGGCCTTGAATCTGTGTCGTAGGAGTGTTGGGTCGAAGGTTCCACGAGCTCACTACTCTACGAGGCCGTTCGACACTACGGCTTTGATGCACGTCACTAGGGAGATCTCAGGACGCTCAGAATTCGTACGTCTACCAAACTCGATTGGCATGAGTCCTGATTTGACTATCATGTCTGGACATCTGCGCCTCCAGCCCGCCGTCCACCTTCGCCACTGCGTCACCGTGCAAGAAGTCGAGCTGCGACGTGAAGAGACGACTACCTCCGTGCGGATCGAATGCTAGACAGTATGAATGAGAGGAGATGCTCGTGTAACTGGAGACTATCGATGCCCGCAAAGCCGCAACGTGTCAGTATAACACACTGGGAGGTTTCGAAGCTGGATTCATCAACGGAAAGAGCCAACGGTTTGTCGCCACTAAGCTCTTCCAAAAGTCGGCGTACGACTCTCCTGTGCAACTGGGTGCTCTAGTGGGCAATCCGAAGACATTGGACGACTTACTGTACGCTGGCCACGGGGTCAGGCAACTCGCCAATACGGCGAGTGCGGGCCATGAGAAGGCTCACGGCGCCCAAGTGTCAGAGGACACCATCCGAATCCATTGCGTCGTGTGCAGCAGTTCGAGATCCATGACTTAGGGGACAGGGGTGAGAGCTGAACAAACAGGATCAAGGCTCGTGCGTCCCTGTAGCGGTGTAGTGGAGTTAATTGCGGACATGAGCGTCCAGGTGGTATCCACGTCTTGTGTGGGCTGCGTCTGGTGATCCCGTTTGGATGGAGTACTGTTCACAGGTAATCGTAGTGGATAGTAGTCCAGCTCTCTCTCTATAGGACGACAGGACGACAGGACATCACCTGCGGCACGAAAGCGATCGTGGAGTCGCCACGATAACTGAGAACTGTGCACAGAAATCAAGGCACTGTCTTGCGTTGATGAGGGCCTCAGCGGTAGCTGCAGCAGAGTCCGGTTCCAGCCACGACTCTTCCGTCATCTGAATCAATTTCCCTGTTCACCGAATAAGATCTCGACGTTGGCATCCAGTTGTCCGTTCGCTAAACACTGTACAACCAGCTCCAGTCCTTGATCATCCGATCTACGACATCGTCTCGCAGCCAAAAGTCAGCCCGTTACTCCACATTGTCCAATTTGAACATGGTGAGGGCGTGCAGGCCTTTCTCCGTGCAGCTTGGTCTCGGTTGGTCCTCGATTGCCGGTCTCGTCGTCGAGGAGGATCTGGCGAAGGTCGGACATTGGGTTGGGCGTATATCTCCTGTCCAGGAATACGAGGCTGAAGACGGGGGTGTAGCTGCCGTCAGAGGTCAGATTCCTGCAAAAGGTAGTAATACCCGCATGAGGTCAGTCATCAATCTTCTTGTTCACAAGATTTGTGATGTTTACTCACGGAGGGTTAGACACATGGATGCGGTTATGTTGACGAGAGAACGTTATTGGGGCAGGCTCAGTAGTGTCGTGTTCGTTCTTGGCATCCGAGGGCTGATGATGGTCTGTAAAGCCGCGTTGAATACGCCCAAAGACATCCATAGCATCGCCATACACGACTTCAATCATCATCCGCTTGTCAAGAGATCGGAATGCTTTAGCGGCTGCAGAGAAAACCCGTGCCACATCACCATTCTTCCTCATCCGGAAGTCCTCCGAGTTCTCGCAGTATGAGGATGTCCCTAGCAAGGACGTTCGGCACGACGTCGATACAAGTGAAACGGTAGCTCTTCCGTTTGGACATCCCCTTCCCTCACTCATGCGAGGCGATTGCCAGCAATCGTGGTGTACAGATGCCGCGCATCATCTACACCAGCGAACATGAAAGATTGGGTCTCATCTGTGGAGTTGGCGACTAAAGTCTTGTCATATTGTGAGTGCGCTATGTCGGTCCCTACACTGAAAAATTCTGGTTTGACTTGCCCGCGCGGAGAATGGTAGTCAGCAAAGAGTTCCCCGTGCCAGAAATCTGTTAAGTGTGCTTTGGTACGGAAAGCCATGGCAACCCCTGTAGAACTACATTGTGGGTTTGACGCAAGGCAATCCATCTAGCACCTTCACTGTCGAGGATTCCTCGTCCGGCTGCGAAAGCTTGACCAAGGTACCCGACGTCTGCAGATCCGCAACTTGCTCGCCCCGCCACCTCTGCATCGCCTTGGGCGGCCTCTTCATGTCCTTGCGGTGAACCGGGGCTCTCACCGGCCGCAGACACAAGCGCTCCGCCCTGGGAACCGACTCGGGGGTCTGAGGGGGGAGACTCAGCGCTTTCACAGCGTAGTCGGTGGCACTCCCTTAGTAGCCCGGCTCGAAGACAGCCGCTGAGATGTTGGAAGGGGGAGCTGGGTCATCGGGAACGAGCTCAGCTACCCGTGCTGTACTCGTCGATGGCTGGGAGCGAGGTCTTTGAGCGAGACGATGTTTCTGGCGCAACCTATACAGGCATGCCTTGGAAGGAACTTGTCCTCCTCCCATAGCACATTGCCCTCCTCCCTCAAGATCCTTGCTTTTCCGACTTTCTCGGCCGCGCTGGGTTCATTGGGATCATCGGAGGCATCGTCCCTGGCAACGTCTGGGTTCTCAGTAGCGCCCACATCGAAGTGCCTGCCAATGATCAGTGTGGGAGCAGAGGTGCGCGTGCTCGATGCGCACTGAGACGTGGTGAGCTTCCCCACACCACAACCGGCGAGACATCGGGCCACGCGCGGGCACGAGCTCGACGCACTCGGCCGTCTCGTGGAACGTCATTCCGTCACGATGAACGAAGCTGGCGAGCACGCAGACATGGAGTGATTTAAAACAGCGCTTGCCGTTCCACCGCGGCGCAGCAACTCACCCATCTCAGCGCACACGATGTCTTCCGACTCCTTCGCCATCCTGCGCAAGCACGCCGGCCCAGACCTCACCGCTCTGGCCGAAGAGCACATGAAACACGAGTCCGTCCTCCCCTCCTGTCACGTGCGGTTGCCGTCGAGCTGTTGCCCCAGATGCATCGGCTGCGGAGCGTGTCTGTGAACGGCTCGACTGATTCGCTCTCCCACAGCCTCCAGCAGAGCGACCGAGAGACGTTGCAGAAGGCCGCCGGCAAACTCTCCACCTATGCCGCCATCGGCTCCGTCATCGGTATCGGCCTGGGCATCTGGGCGGCCTACCGTATCCGCTCGACACGCGCAGCGATGTTCAATGCCTTCCGTGCGGCGGAGAAGCCCACACACGTGCAGTTTGCTGGAGGACGCACTGGTACGCGTACCCCCCCTTGCAGTTCAAGGAGAGGTCTGGCGTCGTTGGAATCTGGCTGACGTTCTCCAATTCTTGAACACCGCAGAAGTCATTCCCGAAATAACACCACTCCTGCAGCCCACAGCTCTGGGCGACTACACGACTTACTTCTTCTTCAGCCTCGGCGGCCTGTTCCTGGGTGGTGAGACAGGAGCTCTGACCGGCTCGATCGCCGCCAACAGGACTATAACGAGAGATCCGGAAAGCAGGAAGCGTATCGAGACCGCGTTCCGCAGGTTCAGAGCCGATGTGCTGAGGAGGCAAGCGGAGACCTTGGAAAGGGGTGCTGATGGAAATGTACTGAGCATGTAAGAACCGTTTGGAAAGGTAGTGGGGAAGTGTGGCTTCGTTCGGTCGCACGTTTGTGAAGTTCGGCAAAACATCGTACCAGCCTTGCTAGGAGGATACATTCGCTCGTTGGATGGAGATGACATGGGTCGAAATACGGTTTTCGAAAAGTTTTGCTTCAAAGGACCTGAATCGAACGGACGCTGAGTGCGCCTCAATGCTAGATACACGAGAGCTGGACAACCCTTGTCCCATCACGTTCCTCTTTCGTTTCGTCACACCGTGTCGTACGAAGCGGAAGAGAAAAGCGCACTTCGCCGCACCTTGCAGTCCCAGCACTCTGTCCTTACCTGCGCTCCTCCCCTTCATTCCCCTCTCCCCATCACCCCACCACAACTCTCACGCCCCTCGTTCCCAGCCTCGGGGCATCGACGACGAAGTCGTGCGAGAACTTTACATCTTCATGCGTTGTGCGATACAACTGCAACTGCAGTCCGTGCGATGTGTGCGGCCCGAAGAGCAGTGCAATGGCCGTGTACATTTCCGCATAAGCGAGGCTGTCAGGCAAGGGTGGTAAGCTAACGACTCGGGGAAGAGGGAACGGATTTAGACGGGGTGAGAGAGAATGAAAGAAGGAAAATGATTTGGGCCGTGCTAGGTGGAGCCAGTAGGAATAAACTCAATGAATAGATGCGGAGACCATGGTGAAAGTCAAGTACGTACTTCATGCCCACACAAATTCTAGTCCCGTATCCAAAACTGGCGATGTACTTCCCAAGTTCGCGGTCGATCTTCCCACCTCTATCCGTGATGCCGCTGCCGTGGCCTCCAGCTTCGTTCCCGCTGACGTCTTTAGTCTTACTCCTGACGCCAGGTAGAGTGGGTTCGAGCGTCGGGTCGTCGAGCCATCTCTCTGGCAGGAACTCATGCGGACGAGGGAAGACGCGTTCGTCGAAGTGCAAGAGGTGCGCGGACATGCTTACAGGTGTGTTGGGCGGAATGTGCCACTCGTTTTGCGTCTGAGGGTCAATGTAGAGACGGGGTTTGGTGGGGAGGACGCGGTTCATGCGCTGGACGGCTGGGAGCTAGAATGGTCAACGTTCAGCCTCGGATTGCTGGGTCGCCGCGCGCGTGATGAAGAAGATGGGAACGGCGGTGTCTTACAGAGACTCGAAGACCTTCCGCGACGACTGCCTGAAGATAGGCACACCGCTCCAAGTCTTGCCATCTCGGATTCTCTCCCTTGCGCTTCATCTCGGCGGTCATATACCCACCCTCTTCCAACTCGCTTCTCAGCCGTGCGAGCACAGCGGGCTTGTCCAGCAGATGGAATGTCGTATGAGTCAGCACTTTCGCTACAGTCTCGCTGCCCCCCACAATGACACTCTGTCCGTCCTGCCACAGTCGATCGAGCCTCTTCTCCTCCGGCGGAATGCTTTCGCTCTCGAGAATTGAGTGGAATATCGTCGGATGAGCCTTGTACGTCAGATCTGACGTCTCACCACGCTGTATAGCCCCAATCTGCACCCGCATGTCTTTTTGCAATGCGAATGCGTTCTGCACGCCGTCTCCCATCCGCTGCATCGCCCAGTCTGGTAGCTTGGCCATGCCATCGCGGATCTTAAGGAAGACCGGGAAGTGCTTGATGAAGTTGCTGTTCTCGAGAACGACCTTCAACATCGCCACCCAGGCACCTCCCTTGCGTTTGTTCTTCACAAGGCCGTAAGAATGCGCGAATGCATATTCGGTAACAATATCCACAGCTAGGCAATGCCATAGAGCAGACATGTTGACGATTCCAAGGACCTCCGCGGCTGCGTCGTCTAGATCTTCGTCTTCCGTCTGCGAGGAACTGCCTATCGCTATGGCGTTCGACCTTGCCATTCTGGCATCATCGAGCCTTGACACGAGGTTCGCAATGTTCTCATATATGACGTGTCCGACGCGTTCGACACTGCGTCTGCTGAAGAAAGGTGAGAGGGCTGCGCGCCGGCGCTTGTGGAGGTCGTGCTTTACAGTGCCGACGGTGGACTCTGGAAGGCCAATCGCGCGGATTCCCCATTCCCACTTATCGTTCGGCTGTTTGTAGAGTGTTTCCCAGTACGTGGGATCATTGATGTGAATTTCGTGAGGGGAGATGCGGATTATGGGTCCTAGCCAAAGCGTACCGTATATTAGGATTGAGGAGCAGAGCAAGAATGAGAGGGAATGCGGAATTTAACCTGCACAAAATGCTTGAATCTACGTTTTGTTCGAGCGCGGCCATGAGAGTGAATAGAGATGACGCCTGTGTGAAAGGACCAAAGCATACCGAATTCCTCATGCATCCTCTTGACCTCCCAGCAATACTCTCCCGGTCTGATGACATCCCAATAAAACTCATACCACCACGTCGCAGCCGCGATCTTTCTACCCGGAAACCTGGCCAAAGGACTGAGGTAGACTCGGTACACCACCAATCCCACGAGATACAAGAGCCATGCGGTGCCGGCATACCCGAGCAGGCTTAGCTTCGAGAGAGAAAGTAGGGAGTGAAGGACGCGATAGTTGGAATCCATGACTGCTCGCCACGGGAAGGAAACCGCGACGGTGGCTGTGAGGCAGAGGAAGAAGAGGAAGGTGACACAAGCACAAAGACGCAGAGAAGGACATCGCACAGAGGAGGTACATGTACAGTGTTAAGTTATCACGTACAAACCTGGTTCCGTGCCTCCTGCACGTCTGCCAACCCCGTGTCTCATCCCTTGCGACTCACCGACAAAGTCGCTGCATGTTCACGCGCCTCTGGACCCCCTCTGGTCTCGTAGCTGGCACTAGTCGTGAGTAGAGAGGCACTACAAACGCTCGTGGGTGGACAGCTGGCCACGTTGCTCACCCTACTGCAAGACACACGTCTGGCCCTCTCGACGTGAGGGGCATTGGGTGCGGTCGAGCGCTACGCGACGAGACGGCCGAAGATACAAAGTACAAGTACTGATGGAAGTAGCAGGTGCAAGTAACATAGCCCGAAGGAAGGTGCGGGGTCCTTTTGTCGATTGCCCCGCCATTCACAAGCCAACCCCACCTCGCTGTGGCAGGGTCGAGCATGGGAAGATGTAGATAGGCTGCATGCAAGCACAATCGATCCCAAGTGGACACACAGGATTGCAATGAATGGGCGCGCATAAGTTAGAGCACTGTTTTGACCGAGTCTCAGATCTCGGAATGACACCAGTCAAGAAGGCTATGGTTCTCAGCCCAGACTAGCCGTAACTTTTTCGCCGTGTCACCATGGCAGCTCCACGTAATCGTCCGTCAGATATCCATCGCTCGTTCATCAACCCCTGCTTCCGCCCGATTGTGTGCGACACACCTAAGCCTCACCACTGCGGACAATAGTAGGCGGCTGGAAGCCTGCCTCCTTGTTGTACTTGATAGTGCCAGAGTTGCTACCGCAAGCCTCAATCGACTGAACGACCTTCTTCGATTCGACGTCGTTGTCTGGAACCTGACCGAAGACGACGTGCTTGCCATCGAGCCAGCTGGTGACAACGGTCGTGATGAAGAACTGGGAGCCGTTGCTGCAGGACAGTTGTCAGTGTTCGTCGAGGGATTGTGATCGTAGCTATGGACTTCTCGACATGAGAGGAGGGAGAAGGTAAACGTACGTGTTGGGTCCGGCGTTGGCCATGGAGAGGAGGTATGGCTTGTTGTGCTTCAACTTGAAGTTCTCGTCCGCGAACTTCTCGCCGTAGATGGACTTTCCGCCAGTGCCCTGGGAGGATGAACAGTTTAGTGCCATCAACTCTAGAACTAGGTCTGCAGACGCAACGAAGGCGATCGTGCACAACTTACGTTACCACGAGTGAAGTCGCCACCCTGAAGCATGAAGTCTGGGATGACACGGTGGAATTTCGATCCCTGGTATCCAAAGCCTTTCTCGCCGGTGCACAGAGCACGGAAGTTCTCGACAGTTCTTGGGGCGACGTCGTCGAAAAGCTCGAAGTTGATACGGCCAGTACGGACTAATGAAGTTTACGAGTCAGTACTCGGCTGAGATGAACAGACGCAAAGCTGTTGATGAGCGCTGGACAGCAGGAGGTGATGAGAGGAGAACACCAACCTTTCATGTCTGAGCTGGGAGCTGCACTCTTGTCCCTCTTGCCATTGGCGTCGAACTTGAGCTCAGGGCCGAACCAGGAACACTCGAAATAGACCTTCTTGACCATGTTTGCGGATGAGGCGGAGAAGTTTCTGGCGGTGTTGACCGTACGAAAGATCGAGGTTGTTGGAAGAGCACGAAGAAGTGGGGGCATGTCTGAGGGGCACGGCTGTGATTTTGCCTTAGCGCGCTGCTGCCAAACGTCATGTAAGAGCTGGGTCAGGTAAGGAAACTCACCTTGCAGATTGTGGTACGCTGGGATACGCCGGGCGGAGTACGAGAAGGGATGGAGAAAGCGGCGAGTAATGTAGAGATTTCCCACTCGCCAATCAAAGTTCCGCCACGTGACATAGTAGTCAAACTGTCTCAACAAATTATCGACATCGTAGTACTACTGTTCCAAACACTCTTCTTGTATCGCTGACGAATGCAGATTGTTGCAGAACTCCATCAAGCGTCACATGTAGCTGTTGAGATCTCTACCGCATGGTCACGTGATTGCTCTTTCGAGTGCGCGTGGAATCTGGACATAACAGAAAGCTCACTGTTCCACTGTTACTGGTGGTTCTCTATAGACTATGCTACATCTGCCGTTCCCCAGGGCCAGCTCCAACGACCTGCATTTGCTTCAGAAAATATACACAGCCCGCCCGGTTTGATTCATCGGTATTCTGGGCGTACGAAATCGGCAAACGTCTTTGGCTCGCCTTCGTAGTTGTGCGCGCCGTCGTGGTCGGCATCTAGATATGTTGCGTCAGCTTCGTGATCCTACTAGCAGCACTGAGCGGGGTGACGAGGGACCGGCGGACAAAGTTGGAAACATGGTGGGCAGGCTTACGAGTATCGTGACTGTCATGGCCATGCGCGTCGTGGTGTGCGTCGTCTTGAGCTCCAACGTACTCCATCTTCAAGACGTTCCCGCACTCTGGGCAGCGCTCAATTGGTCGGTCACGCGACATCTGAGCCAGTCAGTACACCAAATTGGCTGGATCGGGAGGTGAGGGGTTGTCTGCATACAGTCAACCACCAGACAACGTGAGTATCTGCTGGAACGCCAGTGCAGCCAGCGTACTGCTCGTCACCGAAGGACCTGACGACAATCGGGTTGTCCAAGGTACCTGCACCCGGCTCGCCTCGTCAGCATAACCCCTTTCTCAAGTAGCAACAGCTTTCCCAGAAGCATTATTTTGTAGCACGGATTGTTCCGATCCAGGATATATGCCTACCCTTCCTGCTTGCGTCCAATGGCTTCATGTCGAAAATATCGATTCCCTGCATCTTTCCCATGATCTCGAGACGGTCGAGACCAGTAGCTTGATCCAGATCGGTAGGGATAGTTCCGACGGGTGCTCCAGGTGGGAGGAGGTCCGCTTCGGTCTCAATTTCTGTATCCCGCAACCCGCGATCAGCCATTGCAGTCTTCGTAACCACAACATGGACATGGACAAGAAGGAGCAGCTACCTTCAAAGGGCTTCATCTTCTTGTCATATTCTCCTGGGGCCGGGTCGCTTTTGTGCGCGTCTCCTATGAGACAGGGTCAGCGGAGATTGGTCGATAGCAGGAGCCTTTTCACAACGCACTGCGAACGATTGACGTAGTGAACGATCGCGAGACTGCAGGCCTGAAGGCGCTTTGCCTTGCTAAGGCAAAGACCGAGCGACGAAGGAACATAGCGGCACAATTGAGGATTCGGGCGTGTGGTGTTTGCAGTGGTGAAGCTCGACTTTCGGAAGGCAGGTCGTCGGACGTTACGCTGCTCGGGAGCTCCAGCTCCACGATTGGCTGCCGTGGTTCGGCTTAGTCACGACCTCGAACCACATCCCTTCAGTATACAGATAATTACTCTTCCTTCTGCTTTGTGCAGACGATAAGTTCACCAAGTCAATAGGCGCCATTGGGCACGACATTATCACTCTTGCGGGCCACCTCGAATTGTTCGTACTACAGACTACAATGGTGTCCTACAGCTAATGGATAGAGACGCTGCAAAGTATATGGAACCTTTCTAAAGCAACCAGATCAAGTGAGTCGTGGGTCATACTTGCTCAGTCTCTTCTTGGTACCCCATCGGGCTCATACGGAAGCCTTGTATGTGCACGAGTGAAGTGGAAAGTTCGCAGCTGGTCAGCGGTAGACCAAGTTGTCTTTGCCAATGCCAGTGATCTTTCTCGGTGCCAGCGTAGTCTGCAGTAGCTCCTTGAGCTCTATCAAAGCCTGGTACATGGATCACAAAAGATCCCTTCGTTATGTTAAGGCGTCACAAGCGGCCAAGCTGCAAAGCTAGGATCCAACGAGCCTCTCACAGGACACGTTGCAATGCTCTCACAATGTGCGATTGTTTCGAGAGATGAACGTCCGCGAAGCCTGGCCAGAAACTGTTCGGTAGAGTCTACTGCGATCGCCGACGAGTGAGTCCCCTCAATATCTACCCAGGGTATGCATCGACGTCCGGTTTGGGGATTGGAACGTGCACGAGACAGCTAACGCAAAAAACGCACGCTCGTTGAATGCGAGGAACATCGTAGACGAGAAAACTGCAACAAGGACACTATGCTCCTATCTCCTTCTGTCATGGCTGTCGCACATAATCTTTGCCTCTCATTCCAGTCGCCATGTTTGGAGTTGCCAAGCATGCTGTCACAATATTTCGAGTCTGAATTTCGTAATCGTACAGATCCCTCGCGGACCTCAAAGCGGACACTCGAACCGCTGACTGGTAAGAAGGCATTTGCTAAAGTCGCTTTCCCGTAGACCTGGTGCGGCTGCGGTCGTTGGCCAGGGGGCGACGCTCGAGATGCGAAGCGTACAAGACGCTGCTTGAGGCTTTTAAGGACTTGACTCTTCTCTCGAAGACTTTGAGTACTGCCGGTATTGTCGCAGAAGATTGTTATAGCATTGTAGCAACTATCCCGTTAATGGCAATGTTCGCTGTTGTTCAGTTTGTATGAAGATCCACTGGATTTATTCAGCTATGTTTGTCGCTGGTATCTGCAAGCAGCACGTGATAGATGCTAGCGTCTAGATTAAAACTCTCCTTCACTTACTCCTTTCCGTGCTTTTTGACATCCTACCTCTACACGTCTTCTCCTGCTGATCTCAATCGATCGACCAGACCAACTAGAGCGGTCGACAAGCCGGTGCGCAATCTGCACGGGCCTTGGTGCTTTCGTATTACGCTAGCCAGGAAGTATCCGCGCGATCCTTCACTTTACCATCTCACAGAGATCCGTGTCGCGTCTTGCCGTGCGGTTGAGTCGCCCTGTTCGCGACTTCTCCTCTAGACCTCTTCCTTCGCAGACAACGTCGCGTCGTATAGCTCGGGTGCTCTGCATCACCCCAGATCGCCCTTTGACTTGTTGGCTCTGATTCAACCTACATACATCAGCTGAAGGTGAATAGAGTTCCGCATTCCGTCCATCCACAATCAAGCTAACGCTCTCCAGATCCATAGCAAACATGGAGCATTCTCCCTTCTCGGCTCTTGCTTCTGAGATTCGGAACGTGATCTATGAGCTTGCACTCCACGAACCTGAACCCATTCTTCTAGCGGAAGACACAACCACCCACGAACAACCTGCTCTCACAAAAGTTTGCAGACAGATCCGCGAAGAATGTCTAGCCATGCATTACCACCTCAACACTTTCAGAACAGTCATCTCAGTGGCCAAGTTCGGATTCATCAGCGACTGGCTCACGCGCATCGGCCCCTCCAACTGTGCCCTTCTTCGATCTCTTCAGATCGGCTTCAACGGTGTACCGCCCAAGGACAGATCCGACCATCCCAAACTGGGTAAGATCCACGAGCGTGAAACAATGCGCATTATCGTGACGCAGTCACTCCAAGAACTCAGAACAGGGATCGTCAGCTTCTCGGCCGTCTCCGCCGAAGGGGTGTGGATCAACATCGACGTCCTGCAATCCAAAGCTTCCACAGCGCTTTCACTCCTCGGCCCAGTCAGCTTCGACAAGAAGACTCCCTTTCGAGAGCCCATTCCCGACTCAGATGCCCGGAAACCCGCTCGCCTGATGTGGTCGGAGGCCTCAACACGGCCGGTCAGGGAGCTGGCCGAGATGGCGAACGGACGGCGAGAGCAGCGCTTGTCCGAGCAAGTGTTGCGCGAGGTGATTGACGGAACCGAGGAGTATTTCGACACCGTGGTCGAGACTCTGGATTACTTGCTCCACCCAAACGATCAGCTGGATCTGGAGAAGCGCCAGAAATTGAACAGGAGTGCGCTGCGTTTGTTGTTTGGCTGAGGGAGACGGAACGACAGGCCTGCAGCCGCCGGTGCAGCTCGGAGTCGACCGCTCTGTCGCTCGGTCTGATCATGCGAGATCGCGGTCGTCGATGCAAGCGTCCTCTCGCATTCGCAAGCGTCCTCTCGCATTCACATGCATCCGACCTTGGCAACACCAACGTCGAGCATCTCTGCCCTGACACTACTACACATTCCTCTGCACAAGCCCCAGATTGTCATTGCACCGCTACCCCAACACTACAACACTTTCCCCGGCGCGAAACTCCCCCCCCCCCCAAATGTTGTCATTCATCAAGACTGGTACTCTCTCCAGCACTGCTCGTGCAACGTTTCTCCACCCACAGCCCGGTCCTCCACGAGTGCCTCCTGTAGCACAGAAGCAGAAGCACAGAAGCAGAAAGCGTCCAAAGAAAGCCCCCTTCCCCCCCCCCAAAAGCTCGGAATCGAAGTCGCGTGATAATGTCCCCAAACGTGACTCTACGCGTGACCCGCTGCCCCCTGACCGCCCCAAACCCCACCACCGACCACGCAGCCCGCATCGCCCCCGCCCCTTCGTGTTCCCTCCCGTGCATAACACAGCACCGCGACCCTGCCACGCCAGCGCAGAGTTCGGTGCCTCGCATACGCACGCACGCAGAACGCTCGCGCCCGCAGTGGCGACTCGTGGCGTTCGCTCTGCGGGACTCGCGCTCCCGCCCGCCGCCATTGGCGGTGCGCGGAGCGTGGGGCTGGGAGGAGCGCAGGCGAAGGCCGAGGGGACGCAGAGGCGCAGGAGGGAGTCGGTTGGGTATTGCGAGCGCCGGCTAGGAAGAGAGAGAGAGAGAGAGCGAGAGAGAGACGGAAAGATGGCGGAACATGCCTGAGGCGTGCAGAGCGTAGGGGCCAAGAAGCGCGCGACAAGGCCCCGTCCACCGCACCGAACGCGTCGGGCCAGCAGCGCCTGCAACGGCTGACTGTTAGGGGCCCGTCGACGATGCCGCAAGAGACAGCTGACTCGTGGGCCCGTGACGACGAGGAACGCCCGCGCTCCCCTGTCGCGACCATCGATCGAGGACGACACCCCCCCAGTTGCCAAAGACGGATCGTGAGAAGGCCGATCAAACCACCGTTGACGGAACGGCGTCCGCGCCTTGGACCGCCTGCCCTGCGCCTACCGCACTGCCGACCAAAGCCTCGTCTCTCCTCCCGCTGTTGCGCTTCCTCTCCCTCTCCCTCTCTCGTTCGTGCTCGCCCGTGATCCTGATGCGCCCACTCTTCGAGCGCGCACTGCGCCCGCCGCCGTTGCTGTTGTCGAGCTTGTCCTGGATCATCTCGTCCAGGATCCGCGTCACTTCGTCAACGCTCTTGTGGCGCTTTTCGGGCTTCGGCCTCGTCGTCGCGCTGGGCGCGAGAGAGGTGTGCTTGTGGCTGAAATTCAGCGTCGGCGTGGTGCTGCTGCCACCGGGCCTGGGTTGGGGTTGGAGTCGCGCGTTGCTGTTGTGGTTGTTGTGCTGCGTCTTGCCGGTGTCGCACTGTGGTGGCGACGGAGTGGTGCTTGATCTCCCTGCTCCCGTTCCTCCTCCTCGTTGACCCCCTTCGGGTGGCGTGGTGCCAATGGCTAAGTCGGCGATATCGCGCTTCCGAGCGGCCGAACGCAACGCCGCCACCATGCGATCCTTGTCGTCCAGCCGGGCCCTGAGGTCCGCGATCTCGGCATCCTTCTCTTGCAGTTGCGTCTCCATGCCCGCGTCGCCAGCCGCAAGGCCTCCTTTGAACGCGTCCGAGGAGAACGTCCTGCTGACTCGCGAGTGGCTGGACCGCCGTGCCTGCAGCAAGCGCTTCTCCAGCGTGGATATGTAGCGGTTCTTGTCTGCCAAGTCTGCGTGCAGCGCGCGGATCTGGGCGGCGGACGTGGCGGTGCCGTCGCCGTTTTCGCCTTGCGAGTCTTCGTCCTCGGATGCGTCGGCGACGACGATCTGGGAGACCTGAACGGTGGGCAGGTAGCCTGTGGCGATGCTGCCTGTGGACAGAGTTCGGTTGATCATTGCTGGGGGCACTTCTAGGGAGTCGTGCGCTGTGCTCGAGTGGGCAGGACGCGGGTTGCGGAGCGACCCCGTGCTGAGGATTGATGCTCGACTTCGCTGTATGCTCAAACTAGAGAAGGAGCGGTTGAAGTTGACGCCCAAGCTCTTCGAGCTCAAGATTAGCCGGTTCAGGTGCTCGATCCGCTCCTTCAGCGCGGTGCGTGCAAGCTGCATCTCCAGCATCTGCTCCTCGTGCCTCTGTTCTGCTTCAATCTCTCGCGCTTTCTCCTCTTCCTCATCTTTGGCTTTCATCTGCACATCAAGCTGTTTGCGAAGATCGACGATTTCCATTCGATACCGATCGAGTAAAGCCCTGCTCCCAGCGTCTCCAATACCATTTGCCAGCGCTTCCTCGGCCTTTTTGGCGTGACTGACGATGTTGTTCTTCGCACGTGATGCAAACTTCAATGTGTTAAGCGTCTCGACTGTATGACTGGAAGCTGCTGCAATGCTACCGGCTGGCCCAAGCTGGACGGTGCACAGGATGCTGATAAGAGAGCTTCCTGACAACGCCGGTTGCAGTAGACGAGTGAGTTTGCTGTCTCTGTATGGCAAATGTTTCCCGTCCTTGTCGGTTGGATTGCCCTGCTTGTCCTTGTCGCCAGACAGTTTGCCGATCACCGTGCCCAGTGTCAGCAAAGACTTGTTTATGTGGGCACCTTCGGTTCTCCTATCCTTATTCTCTGCCGCTCTCTCAGAGCCAGCAAGATCTATCAAGCTCAGTGTGGACACTAAGACACCGCCGGGAGTTATAGCGGCAAGACGCTTGCTTTCTTGTGTCGCCCCATTGCCGGGGGTTCGTTCGCGGCTCTCCACCACGATTTGCACGACTGCATGGCTGCGCGAGCTTCGGGCGTTGAATTGCGTGCTGCCAGTTCTTCGCACGCCATCTCCCCGGGCGATAACTCGCAGCAGCTGGGTCGGACTTTGAACAATTTCTTCCTTAAGTGGAGCGGCATAGACACCCCTCTTGCTGTCCTCCCGCAGTTTGATCTCTTCTTGCTGTACGGCTCCCGACCCGGGTGTTCCTGGTGTGCTTTGTGCGAGCAGATCATGGATCTTCTCATTGTAGATCTCCAGATAGCTGACTCGCAGGAGAAACTCGCGGCGAGGATTCTCTCGGATGAATGAAAAAATGTCCGTAATGGCCAGCGGGATCACACCTGGAGAGGTAGCCGTACCTTGCATAGAGAATGTTTTGCCCGTTCCTGTCATGCCATAAGCAAAGACTGTTCCATGGTAGCCCTCCATCACCCGTCGTACTAGCCGCTTTGCTGCCGAATCGTAGACTTTCGCATTGCTATCGTACGTCGTGAAAACATTATCTAGTGTTGTTAGACCCGTGCTTGTATGTTGTTTCGCAGCGTGCCATACCATAGTAATAATCACCGCCTTCCCGTCCTTTGTATGCTACCAGTGATCTCCTGCCATCAACCATCCACTCTCCATCGCTTTGACCGCCGTCACTCGCTGCTGCGTCAGGCCTGACCCTCACACTGACAACAACATTACCTCTACCGTTCCCTGTAGAATCTCGGCTCTTTTTGGCTCCCTCGACAGCCGTGCTTTGTCTTCCTCTACTGGTAGGCTGTTCGCTCATGTCTTCAAATGGCGTCCCGTTCGTGGAACAAGAACCCTCAGCAGAGGAAGTCCGACTCTGAGGCTCCGAGGGCAGATTGAGCAACCCTTCCGATCCATGCGCGCCCGCCGCACTAGAGATGTATTTGTTATCGTCTATGCTACTGAGAAGACTCGAAGTCGTTCCAGAACTTCTCGATGATTGCACTCCATAGCCCGATGATCTCAGCTTTTTAGTCCTTCCACCACCATCTTCTGTCGGTACACTCCTTGTTTTCTTCAGATCCCTTCTGAGCGGCCGGCTGAGATCCGGCGAGGTTGTGTTTGTTATGAGAGAACTTGGCGGAATGCTTGCTACACGTGGTCCGCCCCGGGGAGGTTGGGGGAACGAGCCAATGCTGATCGTCTTTCTTAGGCTCTTGCCGGGTGGCAGCGAGGGTGTGTTGCTGGTTGTGCTCAATGTGGGAACGCTCGATGCCGAGTATACTTTTGTCGGTGCGCTTCTAACAGCTGTCGAGCTCGACGGCGACAAAGATCGGCTCATTCGGCTCAGAGCTGGTGTGGGGAGCAGTGAAGTGGAGGTCTTTCGCGAGGAGTCAGAAGAGAGCGACACTTCTACAACACCCTTCCGCGGTTTTGGTTCAGGTAGGGCAGGCAGAGGCCCCATAGGTGGGTTTGGTGATGACCGCAGTGGGCGCTGCATCGTAGTAGCCATTGAGAACTCGGGTTGATAAGTGTCTGCCACTGAGAAGCTCAACACGGCTCGAAAGACCGATTCACCCCAGAATCCCGTCCGCGACGCAAGCCATGGAGAGGCAGGATATCCCAGTTCTCGAAAAGGACGACGATCCCCAAATATAAGAAAGGCTTGAAGGTGACAACGTTGGGGACGAGGTCAGTCCTGGAAGGCGGAAGAGGTATCGAGCTCGAACTGTGTTAAGGAGTGAGAGTTTCGACGCCAATTGTACGGACGAAAGGCACCTGGTGTTAGTTAGAATAGAGGAATGAAGATCGCTGTCCTAATAATACAGCAGTCGGAAAGATGAGAAGGTCGTGTTGTGGACGAACCTTATTGGGAAAGGACCAGGGTTACCCTGTGCTAAGAGCATGCGCGTCGGAGTTTAACAAACGTGGACCTCGCAGACGGGAGCGAAGATCAACGTAACGGCTGGAAGCACATGTACTTGATTGTCCCGCGTACGGAGGACTGTGGAGAAGAAGTCCCCATGCGCCTCATCCGAGTGAACAAGCCGTCTGAACAACCGTGAGAGCAAAGTTGAATGCGCAAGAGCCGAGAGATACGTGTGGATCGTGTCCAACTGCTTGACTGCTACGCGTTCACGGGCTTGAATTCAGGGGCAAGGACCACCTCACGGCAGCATTCTTCACCCCAGAGCTAACAACACGCTTAAGCGCTTCTCGTCGACGGAGCACACAGGCACGCCGTTCGACACGCTCCAGGGGCACAAGAAGGTCTCGTATGGCACGACTTCCACTGGATCGCCGGATGGCTTGGTGATTTGCATCAGGCGACGAGAAGATCACTCGCATGGACGTTCCACCATTCGCTGAACGTCTGTGTCGGAAGACCGCTGCGCGAGTCAAGGCCGTCCGTGCTGAGAGCTGATGTGCAGCCACAAGCCAGTCTGCAGTGGAGGTCTCACCTTATTGCACCCCGTCGAACGGCAAATCTCCCTAGTGCAGACCACCAGATGCGACGGAGCGGCTTTGGGCTCGTCGCATTGTTCTTCGCTCAAGACCATTACCTGCACCAACTCAATCCGAGGGAGAAGCAGGTCGCAGAGAATTGGGGTTCTGGGGGTAAAGCCACTGGGCATGCCGTAGCGTGGGACATGTCAAGAAACACCAGTGCATTTTGCGGCGGCGCGATCGTCGGGATGTCAACTCATTGCCTCACATCACACAAGCTGAAGTTTCTGCATCAATCCCGAGTGCTTTCATTTGGAGTGTATGCCCGAAGTACTTTTGGGTAGGGGAATCTTGAACGCCCTCTGGTCGACTTCGCCGATGAACATTCTAAACTACAAGTCACGCTTCTTCGCCTACTCGATCCATACCTCTTCTACGACGATCCGTTGGCGTGGCCATTGGTCTGGCCGTTAGCATGTCCGTTGGCGCCATTGCTGACTGGGTTCTGCAGACCATCAACTCCCTCCGGGCCTGACGCGTGGGAAGTAGCATTCGAGTGCTTGCCAGTGGTGCCATTGGCATGGCCGCCGTTTGTGACGGGACCACCGTTGGTGTCGTCGTTGATGACCGACTTCTTCGTCGCACCGTTGACACCGTTGGACTGCTTACCCTCGACCGGCTTGTTGTTCATTGTGTATCCAGTGTCGCTCGAGTCGACAAAGGCCTCGAGGCCCTCACCGTTGCGAGGGTATTGCTTCATGATCTCCTTGTGCTTGCGGAGGGCGGCATTCATGTCTCCTGCACCGACGTCGTTGATGAACACGCAGCTTCCTAGCGGACTGGGTACCGCAGCACGGAGCTTGCCGTCACGTGTCTTCAGGATGGCTGCGGTTGCTTTGTCTAGCATGTCCTCGTCGAATTGGTGGTGGTCCATGGACAATCCTGCTCGCGAGAACAGGTTCAGAATTCGCTTGTGCTCCTCGTCGCTTAGCAGGCCTCGCATGTTCGCAAGAGTCGCGGAATAAGCCATGTCAATCGAGATGGCGTGTCCGTGGCGGAGCGGAACATCGGGTGTCAATTCGTGGAGTGGAGACCAGCTAACGCGGAGTTAGTACCTCAACTGCATGAACAACGTGGGTGAACTCACGTGTGGCCGTATGCGATGACACGGTCCAAGCCGATCTCGTGGAGGTTGGGAGTTTCTAGCTTCAACATCTCGTGGATGCCAGCACGGCAGATCTTCTCAGCTGCCTCGCGCACCTCCTTTGGTGCATCATCCGTTCGGCCGAACCCGGTCTTGATGAGCTGTTCGCAGTACTTGTCCAAGAGGTTGAAGGTATCGAGATGAGCACAAGTCGAGATCTTGATCAGCTCGGCGAAACCGTTCCTGATCTGAGCTTCTGGAAGAGTTCGGAGGAAGGTGAAATCGAGGAAGGTGTGCATGGGAGCATGGTAGGCACCCAGACGGTTCTTATAGTTGCCGTAGTTCACAGCCACCTTGATGGACACCGAAGCGTCGATCAGGCCGATAACAGTGGTGGGGATTCGAATGTAGTTGGTGTTTCTGCGGTATGCCGCACAGGCAAATCTACAAGCAACAAAGTTAGTCCCGTCTCTCTTGCCCGTGCAGAACACCAGAAGGAGAGATGTGGGCCAGAGTGCCTTGAAGTTATCTTCGGCGGTGGTAGTTTTTACCCAGCAACATCAGTAACAAGTCCACCGCCGACGACAAGCACAGGCTCCTATCGAATGGTCAGCCGGGTCTATTCTACGAGCGAACTGGAATATGTTCATACCTTTCTGTAGATTCCGAATTCAGTCATTGAGTCGACAATGCTGAGCAGGGTGTCCATTGACTTGGCTTTCTCTCCGATCATGGTCTTGTGGATCTTCAAGTCGAGTTTGTGGTGATCGAAATAGGCCTGCATCTGGTCGCCGTAGACATTGAAGATGTTCATGTCCATCACGGCGAGGCAGCGTCCCCATCGTTGGTAGCACTCGGCCAGGTTGCCGTTCTGCTTGTCGAAGACGCCGTCCAGGAAGGTGAAGTCGTATTCGATCTTCTCGTAACCTGCAACGTGAAAGCCATTCTTCGTCTGCTCGACGGTTGCTGTAAGGTCAGACATGATTGCTCGTGGGACGAGGATAGGGAACGAAACAGGTAGGTGAGGATTTTTCACAACGAACAAGTTCTCAAGGTATGCAGGGAAGCTTTCCTAAAAAATCGCTTCGCTGGAGCCCCAGCTGATATTAATTCTACACAGGAACGGCCACGAGCGCTGGCTATTCGCTGGGACCAACCGAGGACACAGTGCTACGCGAGAAAGGGAACGCGAACACGTCAATGATTCCTCTTGGGCCGGGGTACACAAGCAGAGTTCAGGTGATTGCCATGGAGTAGGCTTCTTTCGCAGTAGGGGAAGGCGCCGGGGTACAAGATGACGAGGACCGACCCCACTAGGCGGCTCCAAATCGAGCACCACGACCATCGAGTGGCCCGTCCCCCGGAGAGGTATTTTGATCCTGAAGCAGTCATGATGTATGTGTAGGACAGTGGGCACGCCATGCGAGCTTCGAGACGAAAGCCCTGGCCTTGGCGGAAGACGCGCTGCTTGGGGACGACGGCGCCGTACCTAGCGCACTTGCGTAGGAGACGGCGCCTGTCGGAAAGTCTGGTATCGAGGCACGGGCGGCAACATCGAATTGATTATTACATGTATCATTGATCTTTTCTGCCATCAGACAGCTACCCCGCGGCCGGGTTGAGAAGCCAGATCGTAGCGCCTCCTTCGGATAGATTGAGTTGGACTACATGTGCCACATGACGATCACCCAGGGGTCGGTTGAGGTTTCGGCGGTCGAGGACGAGAATTTCCAACAGCTGCAAGTTACGGCGGGCTGGGGAGAGACCAGCACACCACGCTCCTCGTGGGCCTTTGCGGGACGAACTCGTCGCACCAGAACGCTCGGCTCCCGACCGCGACACCTGTCACAAAGCCCCGAGAAGTCTGGACTGGAGCGATCGGACGGAGGCGCCGCACGAGGCTTGGAATACACGTACCGCCTCGGGAAACGTTGGGGACGTTGGCGGGCTGTTTCGTGCGCCCTGACGCCGACGCCGCTCCCCGCGCAACAGAGGCTGGCATGTGGGAAATTCCATGCGCGATGACCGAAGAAGTCACAGAACACGCCGGCTCGCATGCAACTTTGGGCGAAACCGGATGCTGTTCCTGGAGCAGGTGGAGCATCTCGGGGAACAGTGAGACGTCTCGCTCGCAGCCACCCAGCCATACTCGATGGGGTCAAGTGAGGGGCACCTGTGTCTGCAGACGGCTACTGGACTGCCTCAGGTAAGTTACGTACCTTGCCCTTCCCTCGTCTGCCACACCGGAGCCGATACCGGGGCTGCACATGCATTGTTCGGCGAGACTGGTCGATTGCCGG
Source organism: Cryomyces minteri (assembly GCA_005059845.1). Taxonomy (NCBI): domain Eukaryota; kingdom Fungi; phylum Ascomycota; class Dothideomycetes; genus Cryomyces; species Cryomyces minteri. The sequence continues at coordinate 1,943 of NAJN01000079.1, read as the reverse complement.
GCGACGCACCTCGCTGAGTAACGTACGTGTAAGATGTCGACTCCATCGATGCCGACTCTCATTCGACACCGGAGAGGCCTCGGACACCTAGAGGTAGAGTATACAGTAGTAGCATCGCTAAAACGATCCGCTTTAGAACTGTCGACCTGGAATCCTTGTTTCCTGCGTGCGCACCCACCGTCGAGTGAAGACTCTGGCCAGGCACAGCAAGGAACAAGCATGTCGCCGAGCGTCATCGTGTCGGAGGGTCTTGCTCGTGCAACTAACTGTGTACCTCCGCTCGTGATGTAGACTGGGCGTGCGTACTTTCGTGTCATGAGTCGTCGTGAACAACACCGAGTGGTCTCTACACCAAGCGACCAACCGGTTGAGTCTTTTGCCCTGCAACCGACGGTCAATCGCCATACCTCGCACGTCTCCTCAGCGTCCAGTCTTGCATCCCACCTAGGAGGCTTCCGCAAACACAAGCTTCAAGTGAACACCGACAACGCCGAGTGACAATGGCCGAGTTCGACAAGACCAAGGGGTACCAGGCACAGGAGGAGGTGTTCTTCGACGACGGCCGCGAGATCGAGCTACTGCATTTCGTGTACGGCAAGCCAGACATCGAGGAAGTCCGAGGCTCGCCCAGTCGTGTCCTACAAGCAATTGACGAGTTCGCGAGAACGAAGAAGTACCTCATGAACGTCGGAGAAGACAAGGGCAGAATTGTGACTGATCTCATTGCCGAAGTGAAACCACAGACAATGGTGCGTTTTCGGATCTCTGTGTCAGTCGCTCGTGAACTGACCTCTGCTCAGGTCGAGTTGGGAGGCTACATCGGCTATTCGTGCATCCTGTTCGGCGATGCCGTCCGCAAAGCTGGCGGCAAGCGATACTTCAGTCTGGAGCGCAATCCAGAGTTTGCGGCCGTGATAGCTTCGTTGGTCGATTTGGCTGGTCTTAGTGAGGTGGTCAAGGTCATTGTTGGCTCGAGCGATGTGTCTATAAAGCGACTACATTCTTCCGGAGCGCTGCAGCACATCGATCTCATGTTCCTGGATCACTACAAGCCTGCGTATACGACGGACCTGAAGCTATGCGAGGAGTTGAAGCTCGTCACGCCAGGCTCTGTGATGGCTGCCGACAACGTCATCAAACCTGGTAACCCGCCATACCTCGAATACGTCAGAAACAGTGTGCAAGAGAAAAGACAAGCCCTGGAGAAGAGTGAAGCAGGAGGCGGGCCAGATGCAAGATTCAAAGACAGGACTGCGAACCAGTACGCCAAGCGACAGGGCCAGGAGAAGCTCGACGCCAGCATTAAAGGCAACCCAAATTTGGTGTACGAGAGCAAGCTGACGAACAGCTTCGAGCCTACTGGAGAACCGGTAAGTCTGGCAGGGTGTTTTCCCAAAGTTGGCAATGGCTGACGTACGTGTTAGGATGGTGTTGAGATTACAAGATGTGTCGGAGAGGAGAAATGAACGAACAACCGACAGCGGCTGCATAGCTAGCTGAACAGTGGCTGTGCTATCTCAATCCTCGGCATACCAGATGGTGACTGTTCCATCCTCTTTGAGGATTGTAGAACGCCGAGTTGAAGCAGTGGGAGGACGAACAGCAAGACATCCGCTATGGCCTCAGAGGTGGAAGGAACACGGACCCGCGAGGACTGGTCTACAAGCCTTTGAGCATTAAGCCACAGGCCCAGATAGTTCCCATGGACTAGTGATTGTGATGTGGGAGACTTCAAATTGTAGACTCCAAGAGTGCATCAGAGCAGTGCCATAGCTCTAACGAAGGTGATTCATAATTAATCGTAAACACTCCCTAACCCACGACCTCAAACACCAGTACGAACTTGATATAGGTCAGGATCATGATGAGACTCGCGATGACGTATATACGCAAAAATGCCTTCATTGCTTGATGGCTTTGCTCCAACACACCCAGCACATCGT
>NAJN01000789.1:0-17298 GCA_005059845.1 Cryomyces minteri | reverse complement strand
ACAGAGCTTTCAACTCCACGTTCCAGTGAGTGGTAAGCCATATCAAAGACTGGAGCGTTATGATGCTGCCAGACCAGACGAAGGTCCATTCTGATGACTGTATGTACTTCTCATAACGTTCGGACGAGAGATAGAAGGCAAAGAAGGCTGGCCATATTACGAGGAAAGGCCAGATGTAGGCGTGGAGGGCGAGGGGCAAGGGATTGTGTAGAGTCGCCGACTTTATCTGGGAGTTGTCGACGAGAGGTGCCCTGGAGATAAGGTCAGCAAGACTCCGTACAGATGTCATTGCTTATTCTTGAGGGTGGCATTACTTACATATTGGCGGGTGTGAGTGTAAGATTCTCAGAATTATTCGAAGTACCAGATCAACGCGATACGTATGTCGAGGCCGATTATTCTTCCGTTGCTGTTCGGGGAGTTCTAGCTCCGACCTCCCGACTTCCCATGGATGCCCTCTTCACTGACTGACGGTCGAAGCCACGACATGTTGGAGTTTGTTAGGCGGCTGGATTCACGTTACAGATCAGCCGCTGTTATCTCGCCTTTCAGACATCGGATACATCAAAGATCAAGGATCGGGTCTCGCATGCCCGTTCTCCTTTTACCTGCCGTCTTGCATCCCTAACCCAATGCATGCATCCATGACTACGAACCCGCTGACAACAGCTGGGGAGACCGATACTGTGTTCTTGAGGAGTGTTTCGCCTACACGATATGGAGGAAGTGAGACTCCTGAATGGCCGATTCCCTCAGGACAAGCAACTCCCGCAGTGCAGATGTCTTACGGAGGTTGACTAGTACCGTGGCGGACTTCGACTATAAATTACTGATCGTGACAGTCGAGAGACTCCAGAGCTGCGGCGACTACGAACTACCATCTATGACCCATAAGCTATTATATCTAGCAGATGTGCTTGTATGTCTTAAGCAAAAGCCAGTAGTATGAGCAGCAATCAACGACGAGTTGAACTTTCACTGCGTCTACCACTGGCGATCGTCGCCATTGCCGAAGTCTAGTACCTCGACTGCTACGACCAGTGACCTGTAGTCGACTTCTGGCGACGTCGCTGGCGTCTCGTCTGCGCAAGAGTGTAGTGGGTCAAGTAACAACGTGGTCAGGGTGTCACGGTATCGCTGCCAGTGACAGGGTTTTGATCCACAACCTTGGGAGCTATTCGATATCAATCGTGAATCAGGTATCAAAGCCTGCGGCTGAATTGAACGTTTTGATGGACGTGCTGTTGTAGTCCTTGACCAGCCAGAAGTTCTGGAATGTCACAATGAATGGTGCCAAAGCAAAATCATTATGTTCTCTCGCAAACAAACGGGGTATCTTCCAGCGCCGTGTCCAAGCTTGTGTCAACCCAAGCTGCTGCTCACAAAAACGCCAACGCAAGCGCTGATACCCCCAGCACTTGGGGATGCTCCCATGCGTAGGCCACCTCATGGCTTCTTCTCAACAGGTGCCAGTTTCTTCAGTTCGACCCCGCTCCATTGTCAGTACTCTCTGCCAAGGGAGACTTTCTCCAGTCAGGCTAACTTCCATGCTGAAAAGGCGGAGTGACTAACCTTTTGCTTCTTTGTGTCCGGTTGTCCTTCTAGGTTCTCGGCCTCTATTGTCGGATCGGTGGTCGGTGGAGAAGGAAGGGAATTTGCGTGACTTTCGCTATCGGTTGCATGTTCCGGGGTAGCTGGGACACATTCCAATGCCGAGGTTGAATTTTCCAAGACCGATGCCTTGTTAACATCGATAATGGCGGGCTCGATGTTCTTCGCAGTGGTACACTCGACGGCCCTTTCAACGGGTGGAAAAAATTCCCTGGAAGTTCAATCAGTATCAAATCATCTACATACATAGTGATGGGCGACTTACGGTACATATTTCTCATAGGCCTTCTCATCCTTTTCCGTGAAACTGCAGAACACAATTCTTTCCAAGCTATCGCCTTCCCCTTGTTCCAAGAAGCCCCTCACTTCATCAAGTGCAGTCACTGCAGCCTCTTCACTTGGATATCCATATATGCCAGTGCTGAGTGCACTGAAAGCGATACTCTTCAGACCATGCTTCACGGCCAGCTGCAGCGATCGACGGTAGCAGCTCTGTAGAAAGTTGGTGTGCATATTTTGCCGCTTGCTCGTGTAGTAGACGGGTCCCACGGCATGGATGACGGCTTTGCATGGTAAATTGTAGGCGTGCGTAATCTTGGCATCACCAGTGGGGCAGCCATCGAGCTTTTCGCACTCCCGTACGAGTCGGGGACCTGCCGCGCGATGGATGGCCTGTAATTACATGCAGTCAGTTCGGCTCTATTGACAAGGTGAAGTACGGTACTTACCCCGTCTACGCCGCCGCCACCTAGTAGAGACTCGTTTGCCGCATTTACTATTGCATCGACTTCGAGCTTCGTGATGTCGTTGCGGATGAGCGAGATCTTGTCGTTGTAGATCGCATTCGGTGTCTCAGTGGTCTCGCAGGGTGAGAGCTTACCCAGCTGATATAGCGCCGTTAGAGTTGGTATCTCGAACAGAGAAATGACTGAAGAAGCCATCCTTGACACAAGTGGCATTTACTCGGTGTCGTTCGAAGAATAGCTAGCAGCTACAGTGGAAGTGTAAATGTGGAGGAAACGCAAGTGAGAGCTTGAGCATAGACGTCACTGTTCACCACTTCGCTTTCTCTTTGTGTTGCGCGTCGAAGACACTGATTGGGCCCTCGAGCAGAGACGTCGAGAAGCCAATCAACCATATAGCGTTCTCTTGTTGTCTAACGCGAGCCGTCTTAGCAACAAGGTGAGTGTTATAGTGAGTGATACATGGCGAATGGACTATCTCATAATATGTACATAGTTTGTACCAGCCAACTCATTGTGTAAGCTCACCAACCAACACCCCTTCCTTTTCTAAACAGTGGCGATCTTTGCATGCACTTGTTCTTCGAAAGTTCAACCTATGGAGGGCGCGGGACAGAACCCCATCGGAGGGGGTGAAAGTCGATGAATGGAGAGCGACTGGGCGTACTTGTCAACTGCAGTCCAGCGCACATTCTTCTCGCATGTCGTGCCTCCTGCACAAGACATCCTGCGTGGTGCTCAGAGTCGAGAGTGAGTAAACCAATGGAGCAGCTGTGGTGAGTTCCTTGTACTGCTTTGCTAGACGAACGATGGCTCAGAGATCAGAAGACAATTGCGTCAGTGGTGAACCACTGCGATTGTGTCTGCTCACGCAAGAGCGCTACATGAAGCTCCACCAAGTCACATGTGCCGCCAGAACTCTGTATGTGATGCAGGCCGCGGACTCTGAAGGAGCCATCATCGCCGTGATATCTGTGATCGTGACAGAACTGCTTCGGAGCTTGAAGATTGATCCAGCAAGTCGAGGATTCAGACTGTCGAGCTGTCGACTCGAGGCGCATTTCAGGCGCATGTAATCAGTCCAAGAGGCACAACTACCTTGTCTCCTCTCCAACACGAGTTGCTACCGTCGTCCTCGAAGTTCCTTGGTCGGAACCACCTTCCTCATTTGACGCGAGAACGATAGTGATTGGAACACACCAAACAGAGTGCAGATGTCAAGCTGAGTCGGCTTGGGGAAAGGCAGTGCAATCTTGGTGGGTTGCGACACGTGATCACACTCTACTACTGTACTCAGCTTTACTCCCGTCGCACCACTCCAGGTTCTTCCCGAATAGACAGATCCAGCAATTCTCACCGACGCTTGACATGAGCTCACGATCCCCATCGGGACGACGGGCAGAGAAAGTCAAGCTTGACATGCAGATGCTCGACATTCGCTCACGTAACTTATCTCTGCGTTGGGTTCGCCGGTTGTGACCAGTCTAGTACAGCAGAACCCGCAGGACAGCTCCATAAGCTAGGACGAGACGCCATATGAGGTGGTGGTGGTGGTGGTGGTGTTAATGGGAGCGTGGGGCAAGAGCGCGGGGCGCCTTTGTATATAGGTATATGCATCCGCTGTTGTTTGTTATCCCGTCATTTCCCCATCATTCTGTTTCAATTCTCCGAATCACATACACTTCACGTCTATACGACAGTCCGAAGAACCATGGACTCCCTCCATAACATGCCTGCGAAGGCTCCTTACGGCAAACTCAACATCGCTGTTGCTGGTCTTGGCCGCATGGGCAAACGCCATGTAAAGACTCTATACCGCGTTCCCCATGCCAACCTCGTGGCTGTATGCAGCCTCGACGACAAGGAGTTGGCTTGGGCCTGCGAATTCTTTGGCAACGATGGCCCAATCAAAGTCTTCGACTCTTACGACAAGATGCTCGAGCTCCCAGGCCTCCAAGCCGTCTGGGTCTCGACTTCTACGAACGTGCATGCTCCTCAGACGACCGCTGCGATCAAAAAGGGACTGCACGTGCTGTGCGAGAAACCGCTCTCGCAAAATCTTGATGAAGTACGTAACCGGCTACCCGTACTGGGAACATGTTAGGTTGCTCACGCACGAAGTGTGCATACAGGCTAGAGCAGTCGTGCAGCTCGCAAAGGACAATCCTCACTTGAAGGTCATGGCTGGTTATTCTCGCAGATTCGACGCATCGTACAGGGACGCGAAGGAAAAAGTCGATAGTGGAGCAGTTGGAAGACCCTTCATTGTGAGATCACAAACTTGCGACCTCCTGGACAACACCGGATTTTTCGTACGATATGCTGCGAAGAATGGCGGTATGTTCGTGGACTGCTGCATCCACGACATTGATTTGTCGCTGTACTTCCTCGGAGATGTCAAGCCGAAGGCCTGTTGGGTAAGTGTATGCTCGTCAAGACCGGGAGACTTGAAGACTGACATGTGTAGGCTATCGGTACGGTTGCCCATCACCCAGAGCTGCTTGAGCTTCGGGACGTGGATAACGGAATCGGCGTTGTCGAGTACTGGGAGGGGAAGATGGCTTACTTCTACTGCTCGCGCACCATGGCACACGGTCACGATGTCAGCACAGAGATAGTTGGTACGAATGGGAAAGTCATGATCAATTTGCACCCGCGTAGCAACAACGTCATGGTTGCTTCTGGCACAGGTATCAACAACGAGGTGCAGCCGGAGTACTGGGAGCGCTTCGAGGATGCGTTTGCGACTGAAGCGAACGAGTTCTGCGAGACCGTGTTGGAAGACAAGCCTGTTCCATTACCGCTGGAGTTGGGACTGAAGAGCTTGGAGATCGGATGGGCTTTGCAAGACGCTCTGCTCAGTGGGAAGACGGTTCACTTCGATCGAAACGGCAAAAGATTGGATGGTGGTGAGCGGGCTGCGAAGCTGTAAATCGGTACGGTTACGTCTTAGTCAAAGACCAGTTGGAGTGGAGGTGAATGCAGAATAGAAATCGTATGGATTTGCGTACACTGGTGCCATCAAATTTGACACTATGATATCCATGTCGAACTAAAGGTACTTTGAAATACCTACTGTCCCGCCAGAGCGTGGGCTGTTCGGAAGTACCTCGGAGGTCTATCTCTCAACGACTCATGAGCTGTAGTCGTCACCCAGGGTTTCCCCTTCCGCTTGAGCAAGCTCTACCGCGGCCTCGACCACCGCTTTCTTTCCTGTAACTATCTGTACATTCTTGTAGATATTCGTAATAGCAGTATTTTGAACACTTCCTTGAATGGTCCAAGAGTCGCCAGTGCCAGCCGGCAACCGTGCAAATGAGCCCATCAGCGCGCAGGCATCGCAATCCCGCCCTTGAACCTTTAGGACCAGAAGCATATACCACTCACAGACTCGTAATCAGTCCTTCCTTGCACTCTGAAAGGTCTACCACTGACGATACTTTCTTGTAGGAACATGCGACACCCGAACACCTCTACCTCACCACCCGTCGCTGCTTCATAGGTCCCATCCGCGAGGGCTGGCTCAAAGCGCACCGTAAGCAATGGTATAAGCACTACCTGCACATCAACCACTCGAGCAAGGCTCCGTCTTTCTCGGCGGATCCGAATGTGAGTCGCACCAGAAGGATTACGGGACTGGAGGGCCCGAGTGTGAGCGCGAGGTATTCGGCCAGTTTTCCACAGCCCGGTGACGCCGCTGAAGAGGAAGGTGAAGAGGGAGAGTTGGAGGATGGGAACGAGGAGGAAGACGGGGTGGTAACAACTGCAACACCTCCAGCTCTGAGTGTGCCAAGATCTGAGGGCCCGGAGAGCCAGGTCTTTCGAGATACTGAGCGCGCTGGACCTGTAAGTGGAGCTGTGCCACCGTCGACGCCGCCGGGTCGTGCAATTTCTAGACCGAAAAACCCATTCCACGACATTGGCCAGGGCGACGGGCCAGGCGTATCGTCATACCGAACGTCAAATACTGTGTTCCATACACCACCACAAAATAGCACCAAGGCGCTGGCACGGTCCCAGGCAAGCCCGAAGAAACGCAGAAAGAGCCGGACATCTATCTCCTCATTTGTAACCGCTTCGGAAGGGTCACTTAGCGAGATTAGTCCGGGAGAGCCTGTGGAAGAAAGAAACGAGGGCACAAAGAACAGCGCTCATGGATATCCGGCGTCACAAAGAACCATGACGCCAGTTCCGCGAAACTCTTCCGCCGTCGATAGTACAGATCCACTGTTGGGTTCCCTTACGGAGAACGGTGGAAGTACTCCTGCGCAGCCTGTCAGTGTTCCAGAAGAACGTCTTCCCGGGGATGATACGTCACGGAGTAAGAGTGTTCTCTCGAGAGTCACCAAATTGAAGACTTCGAATCAAGTTACTGAATATCCAGCTGAACAAGGAAAGAACACCACAAACGCAGATGGAGGGACAGTTCAGCCATCTGCAGGTCTTGTCCGGTTTAGTATTCCCGAAGATTCTCCACAAAAGACCGAACTGCAGATGAGAGCGCGATTTGCTCAGATGCCACAGCGGCGGTCTTCCAGGATCCTGCGCAAAGATCGGCTCCGAGATGGTAAAATCATCAAGATGGAGAAGATGCTTGTAAGAGTAGAATCGACTCAGCAACAGCTGTCGGACGAATATGACGAGAACGACAGTCAGAAGACCGAGACGAGGACCGTGGAGAAATGGAGAGAGTTCATGGTCATTTGTCGGGAGTGTGTTGAAGATGGTGCCGATCTGGTACTACAGCTATACAAGACGAGAGTCATACCGGCTTTGGCAGATACCCACATCAAGAAGCGTTCGAAGCACGAGATTCCCTATACTCCTCCCTGGACAAGAGCGTGGTGATCTGGGTACCTTGGAAAACCGGAACGATGATTTACATCTTTCAACCGCGGTCAGGAGCGAACTCGGTAGAGTGGTACACCTTTCTCCGCAATATACTTGGTTGGCACCGTGCGTCAACCTTGCAGGTCAACGTTCCCGACCTCAGCGTCAGTCTTCGTCTTGAGAACCCTTTCGAACAGCTTGAGGCATCCCGTGACCTTGCGCAAGCTGCAGAAGGTGACGACGAGGCGTTGGCACAAACCCTGAAAGCAGAGCAGGCCGTTGCTGGTGATATCATCGACCAATGTATCGATATGCTGGAGAGGTCTCCCGAATACGGTGGTGTCATTGGAGCCTGGTCAAAAGGCGAACGTATAGGTCTAGCATGGAAACGATATGACCGTCTAGAATGGATATATGGAGAGAACGAACGAAGAATGTATGGCACGATTGCCATGCAGAAGTCGCACGAGCTAGAGTTGCGACCAAAGGAACACTATCCGACTAAGAGCCATACCCACAAGGGCAAAGAGTTGGCGGAACCTGCACCTGTCGAGGGTTTCTTGATTCGGCTGACTTCGCAAAGAGGTGTTGATCAGAAGATGGGAAAGCTCTTTTACAAGCGGCTATACTTCGCGACGCACAACCAGTATCTTGTATTCCTGCGGCCTGCCAAGGCTTCACCTCCACCACCTCCCAAAATGCCGACGTATGAGAACTCGAGGATACCGTCTGCCCATCAGATTGCGGATAATGTTCCTTTGATATATGCCGTGAACCCGTACCCAGTCCATAATGGGGAGGTGTCTTGGTTGGCTGAGAGCGACCATGTTTGTACTCAGGACAAGAAGAAGCATGACCAAGACGCCTACGATGAAGCCGAGAGGAACGTGAGTATGCTACTTAATTGTGACGGTTATATGAACCTCTGCAATGTTGTAAAGGTCCGAAAAGTCGTGAGAGGTGCTACGCCTGCTGATGAGACTGTCGACGAGGGCTCAGATGTTGATTTTGACGCTGAGGTACCTGACACGCATCGAGATGATGGCACTACTGGTGATTTCGACGACGACCGTACGTTCGAGCTGGTCATGAATAACGGCTTGGTTATGAGGGTTCAAGTAATTGTATCCCTCTGTAAGAGAAAAGGACCTCTGCTGACGTCGTATTCCCAATAGGCCTTCGACAAGAGCACCAAGAAAGAATGGATGCATCGACTCCGTGCCCTCGTGAAGTACTGGAAGCATCGAACTGCCATGGACATCTCGCTCTACAAGTCCGTCCGACGTCAGAACTTGGAGCTGCTGAAAATCGACGAGGAGACCGAAGCTTTCATGGGTCAATTTGCCCGAAAATGGGAGGTCTCCCAATCGTTCGCCTCGTCTGAGCTCTATAACATCTGCGGCATTTCTTGCTGCCGTGCCATCTCGATGAGTGGTCAGTTGTATCGCAAGCCCCGTCGGCATGCCACTTTTACACGCTGTACCGTATTGCTGTGTCATGGTAACCTGCTCATCTTCCGCGACTCTTTACGGACTAGGACGGGAAAGGAGATTCCACATATCCACCATGACAGGATCGCATCGATTGACCTCAAGGAATGCTATCTTTACTCCGGCCTCATCACGGAGAACGATCTGCTCCACCGTACCGGTGGCGGCTTTGATGGCCGCACAGGCCGCAACGGCACTGCTCGGATCTGGCTCGAGGACGGCTGGAGTAGCACAGATGAAGATGCTATGTGTTGCTTTGTGGTTTGGCAGGGGCAGAAAAAGTCCTTCTTTAGATCCTTCGTGTACGGCGATGACTCGAATACGGACAGCAACACCAAAGACGGTGCGATGCAGTCGAAGGAGAACAGAAAGCAGAGGCTGAAGCTAGTGAGTCAGCTGGGTGTGCCCGGCCGCAGTATCGTATTCAAAGCGAGGAGCCGCGCCGAGAGAGACCACTGGGTGATGAACATCGGCATGGAGATCGAGAGGGTGAAGCAAGAAGAAGACGTTCGAATTGTCGAAAGGGGGAAATCCTAGGTTCCGTCTGCTGTAAGGTGTTGGCGCTGGAGTTGGTGTGGACTGGCCATGTACGGGGTTCAAGAGGTAGAGCCAGGCGTGCCGCTTTCAAAGACGGAGGCATCAGTTAGCACCCAGATCCTCGAGTGCTCGACGCTGTTACCGGTCGTAAAGATCCTCCTGTGCGAACATCACAAACCTGGACGTGTTTGGTGACGCGGGGTTACATGTCCTGGTAGTTCGTCGTCGTCGCTTCGTCCACGGCCTCGAGTCGATCTACCTCCCCCCCTTTTACCTCTCGACTTGATTCAGATACCACTTCCAGCATCAAGGCGGCTGTCAGGCAGAAACCACCATTGCCGCTGGAGCTTCAGCAGTCCAAATCTTGGGTCTTGGGCCGGAAGGTCTCGCTGTCCATCAACTCGACCCGCCTGTCCGCACAGTAACACATCACAGCTTCCCACCACATCAACACCAATCACGGCAATAATAGATTCGCGCCTCTCAGACGCTACTCTTCAAACTCATCCCATGATCCGCAGCCAGCAGACATGGCTGTGACCCGTTCGCAGACGGCCAAGCGTCGCCACCTCAAGCCAGTCGGTGGCTTCACTCGCTCGCAGACCATGAAGCATCGTCAGCCCAAGTCTGCCGGCCACTCATTGGGCGCGAAGAGCACCTATCACTCGTATGTTGCGTTCTATGTGATCAGGGTCGGATACTAACACCGCTGTGTAGGATGGGAAGGAAGAAGTCGGGCCGCAAGATGTCGTCTGGCATTGGCACCACGAATGCTGCATTCCGACGTGGTGTCAAAGCAACTTGCTACGGCACCTACAAAGGTAGCAGGGCAAGTCATGGCTTAGGCGGCTATGTGTTGACCTTGTAAGTCTACGAGCGATGAAGCAGGCATCTCCTACAGATGCTGATGCCCAGACTCAGGGTGCCAGTCAAGAAGTCCCTCCCGTTTCTCAAACTCCCTACCGAACTGAGGAACAAGATCTACGGACATGTACTTGTCTTCCGCCCTCCTCGCGCACTACACGACATCGTGGTTGATCACGCTCGCGACTTCGGTGGCGTCCCGACCCAGCCGGTTCTGTGCCAGCCCGCTCTCACCCGAGCGTGCAAGCAGATCCGAGAAGAGAGCCTCTCAGTCTACTACGGCCTGAACGAGTTCTCTGCCGAACTCGGCGCACGCAACCCAAGACACGATGCGCTGGCTTGGCTAGCCCGCATTGGCAATGCCAACTGCCGCTTGGTTCGCGATCTCACCATACACGTCTCCGCGCCGGTCACGTCCGCCTACTTTGACTCCATGCGCTTCCGCTATCTCCCAGTGCTACTGCGCAACGAGGGTATCCGGCTCGGATACCCGTTCATGGTCATGGAGTACAACTGGGCGGGCGACTGCTTCGCGAGGCAATTTAACTGTCGGCATCCGATTGCCCGCACTGAAGCCTCTGGCTGGATACGTCTTGCTTGAACAATGCATCGGCTCAATGGGGGTGGCGGAGTTCGCATTGGAAACGATCAAACGGGGTTTGGAAGCAGCAGCACAGGTGTCGCATACCAGCGTCTCTCGACTCTTGTTCTCCTGGTGCGTTGTCGGCTGTTGGCGGACTCGCTGTCCCTGAGGGATGTGTTGGCTCGTGATGGAATGGCGAGTTCACATTGGACAATCACACGGATCTTGCACGACGATGGATAGGTCTCGGACATCATCGTCTCTCCACTTTCCTACTCCACTCTCCACGTGTACCTAGCATGCCCGAAGCATCCGAAGACTAAGAACATAATAATCTCGTCCTGCCGGAACGTGAAGAACCGCTCCAAAGCAGCATGACATGTCATCATCCACGCCAGAGACTACGTCACCAGCGTACGTTGCCATGACTTCCACGCCCTCTGTCCCTGTACTGCAGTGGAACGCCATACTCCGGGTCGTGAGCGTGTCTGCGATGGTGCGAAGCTGGAAGACGCTGACCCTTGCGTCCGCAACACTTGAGCAGGATCATCAGGAGGACCACCCCAACGGTGGCTAGGGCCGCGACGATGAAGAATAGGGCTAGACCGGCTGTCATCTTGAAAACTGGGTGGGGAGATTCTGGCTTCGAGATAGACTGGTTACCGGTCAAGTGAGTGGAGTGAGTGGAGTGACGTGGGAGAAAGCAAGTGGAGAGACGGGATGAGAAGTCGAGGAAGGAGTCCAAGGCCTTGGTTAAACCTCGACCGCGGCTGTGCGTGATTCCTCAAAACGCGGAGAAGGCAGACTCGAGACAAAGGAAGAACAAAGCCAGCTCACGTTCTTTGTTGCGGAGACGAACGGGAGCTGAAAGGAGTGACGTGCGGCAATACTCGCAAGACGAAGGAGTTGCCACACGGTATCACAGGAACAATGAACAATGTGGCCTTCGGCACTGTGGTTTCTGTGATGCACTGCTGCTGCTGCTGCTGCTGCTGCTGCTGGTGTTTATCTGCTCTTCCGGAGAGGAGCATAGCTGTCAAGGGAGGTAAGGGGAGATCTAGGAACTTGGTGGTGCGAAGTGGAAGTTGCGACGTTGCGTGTTGAGACTCTCTCAAGTAGGAAGTATCTGGCTAGCTTTTGATCCTCTTCGTGAATTGAGCTATTCCCTTGGCTCCTAAGTGCAATCCCTCTGTGGAACGGTCGTCGGTGTTTTCTTTTGTCTACTCTGCCCTTCAGAGGTTTCGAATTCTCCAGTACTCAAGGTCTCTCTGGTCTCTCTCCAGCATGCCGCAGACACAGCCACTCTACTCGCCGCTCTGACCCCCTTACCGTGCACGCCTCTTCAAATAGCATCTGAAGATGATGACAAGAGCCGGGATGAGGCCGAACGCAAGAACGACGATAAGGACGACGAGGTGCGTCTTGCTCACAGCCATCGTTCCAGAGTTGTTAGCAGAAGCCGGAGTGATGGCCGGTGCTGCCGTAGATATTGCAGCGGCAGTGGCGAGCGTTTGGTGCTGTTTGAGAGAGATGGTGAGCAGTGTTGACGGACTGAGTGAGGTGCTGGCCAGCGGCGAGGCGGTTGTAATTGTTGCCATTGTGGGTTGTGTTTGAGGTTCAGATGGTGCAGTCACGGAAGGGGATTCTGGACAAGTGGCCTTCTAATGGTCTGGCGCAGTGGTATTAAACAACTCATCTTATTACTTGATTTGTCTTTGTGCTTGCAAGACAAAGACTCTCGGAAAAATCTTGGTGTAGAGATAAAGTGTACCACTTGATTATTCACATCTAATATCGTGAGAAGAATGACAAAGAGACATCAAAGAACATGGACACTACGTGTCGTTCTAGATCTTCAAGAAGCGTCTAGTAAAGAAAACTCACTCACCTTAGAAAAGGGACGCGCACAGACAGATGTTCAATCCTAATGTCTACAGGTTTCATAAGCGGTAGTGCCTAACCAGCGAAGATGCAGGGAAGAGTGTTCGCTACCCACGCTTCAGATCCTCCCACCATACCAACTTTTACGCACTGGTCTCGGTGGCAGAGGCGCAGACGCCCCCATCTCGATGTTCTCAAAGGCGTTATTCTCGCGGCTACCAAAGGGGCCATAACGATCGTTACCGGTGTGCTGTCTGCGGGCAAGGTGGATGCCTTGACCCTTCACTGCACCCTTTGCAGCGCGGCGGCGACGGAAGCAGCAGAAGTAGAGGACGGCTGCGATACCTAATAGGATCACGAGACCGAATCCGATCGCTACGTAGAGAGCGATATGGTAGGGGTCCTTTGGGGATGCTGCGGCTGTCTGAGTTGCAGCTGCAATTGAAGCTGAAGCTGATGTCTGTGTGGTGGTCAGCGCCTTGGATAGCGTGGTTGGAGTCATACCTGGGTAGAACCAGGCAGTGGTGGTTACTGCTCTGGTGGATATTAGAGAGGTGGAAGTTGTTTGAGGCATGCTGCTTGGACAGTTGGCTGTTGCGTCAATCTTGGACAGAAAAGCTGGTTGAAGGTGAAGTTCTTGATGGTGAAGGATTGCAGGGAGATCGAGTGACGGTCGCGCATTCACGAGTATTTATCTCATTCTGCAATTTCTTATTACAGATGGCCACAAAGGGTGAAAGACTGGGAGAAATGCAAGACGGGCTTGTTCAGGGACAAAGAAACGATGATGAGAGCTATGAGTATTCTTTCGTTTGAGGCTCGGTGTCAGTGATCGCTTTGTCACTTCTACGGAGTAGCGTATGAGCCTTGGAGCCAAGCCCAAGGGAGATCTTGGAGGAGCTACTCGGTTCGAAGGCCGTAACGAAGCTTTTCGAGAGCTTGACATCACCTCTTGCCTGAGCAACAGAACGCTCCACTACCGATACCATACATGGCCATCGCCGTAATACGACCGACGCGTATGACGTTGACTGTTCTCACGACGATTGACATGAACGCGAGATGGACGTGCGATGTCGGGATTTCTTGGGCGATGTTGAGATCCCCAGGGATGTCGAGAGCTGCAAGCGGTTCGAAAAAGATGATCACTCTGAGAACCGCCAACGAGTCCACCGCTATGCGAGAAGCCCCTTCGCCGAGATTGAGTGGCGAGGTTGTGTCTCATGACAAGCCACCAGACAAAGAGAATGGCACCGGTTACGATGCCGAGGACCATGAAGGCTGTTAGGATGCCAGCTCCTGTCGACACCACTTCGTCTCGGACAAAGACTCTGGATGGTGGCATGCTGCCGAGAAGATATTGTGCTACGAAAGATGCTCTGGTTTCGAGTGCGTTGCCTTGTACGTTGCACAACAGGAACAGATGATGACTGAATGTGACTGAATACGTTCTTGATAACGTGTTGAAAGGATACTTGTGTCACTGTTCGTGATGAATCATCACTGTTAATAGCACCTAAGACTGCTTTGTGAATCGAACAACACAAGCCCTTTACTCCTCTATGAGATGGAAATGACTGCCAAGAACAAAACAACAGAATTTTTAGTCGAGTCGTTGAAATGACTTGTCGAAGAGAAAATTCAGCATTGAAAAGTCTGCTTTAGTTGTGTATTCACAACGGGACACTCGACTCCAGACTAACTTTGAATGCTTACTCTTCCTCTCGATCTTTGACAATGAAGCTAAAGGATGTCCTGTGAACGCTGGCCAGCGCACCACGCTCGTCTGTCCTCGAACCGCCTCGATAGAGGTGGACACCGGCACTGTCGGGCCCGCGGTAGAAGACCAAGATATGAGGGGAAAGCTTCGTCCGTTCACATAGAAACGGTGGAATCTCCTGCTCGGATACATTGACCTCGCCGGCACGTGGATGCATGAGATCATCCGGAATAGCGCCTAGGTTGTGCGTAAGAAGCTGTTGGCTCTCGATGGTCTTCGGTTGGGTCGACGAACAATGCTGGTTTCGAGATCGAAGCTGTGTTTGCAGCCGTGCTCGCAGGAACAGTCTCCCGGCCGTCTGATCGACTGTGAGCCGGCCCTCGATGATTTTTGCTCAATTTGAGCCATGCCTGATGTTGTGTAGAAGAACCTCTTTCCACAATTGACCGAATTGGGTACAACCGCCGAATGAGCGACGATCTTCTCACTCTTGAGCCTGGGCGAATCATGTCGCCGATGATCTCAAGCTCGATGAATAGATTCGTGTTGATCACCGTGTCGACGACTACGGACGTACCCGGGCCGAAGATATCAAAGTTCACACGTAGCCATCTGGCAACAGCCTCGATGAGGAACATCATGGTTCTGCTGGTCGTCGGTACAGTTTAGATGACCATGAAGTCTACTTGGTGCAAGGTCAGTGTAGCTCATGACGGAATGACATAGAGATAACACAAGCGATGCAAAGGGGGGGAAAAGGTCGACATGCAACTGGCGAGGTATCCTCCGACACAGCGACAGATCAGGGGCAGGGAACGGCGCGTTCCCGAGACGCTATCGACGGCTACCGTGTGCGTCTCGAGCGGGACCGGAACCAGAGCTGAAGAGACGATGAGGAAATCCGCGTGTCTCGACTTCCAGGTTCCAATTGCGCGCTGGCTTGGTGGAAAGCAGCAGGAGCGCGTGGCAACCGGCGATCTGGAGCTCTAGAACAAGAAGCTGAACATCTCTCTTGAGCGGTGATTCTTGTGGAGCAGTCCCAAAGTCTGGCGCGTGCCCTTAAATACTTTCGTTCCCCCTCACGCGCTAGGCTTCGACCACAGTGTGCCTTCGTATCAGCGAACACCGGCTGAGATGGCGTCTGTCCAGCGCCGGTTTGGCCAGGACGGCCGACAGCCCTCTCGACGAGCGCGGCGTCCCGCCAGAAAGCAAGCAAGTGGTGACATGGAGCTGCGGTCGAAGTGTCGATTGCCACGAATACAAGCTTGAGTGCGTCAAGCCCTGAGCAAGATGGAATTGGAGACGGGAACTCTGCATTGCGAACGGGAGTCCTGCACGACAGGTAGCTACTTTCCGTGTGGGAGCCAAGAGGCCGCAAGCGGCTCAAGCAACTCCATCCGCGGAGACGCATGCCGAGTTTGGAAGGGTTGGCGGGATCGTAGGCGCGGCGAGCGGGATGGCACGCAGGACACGAGCAGCCGCGCCGGATCTCGAGACCAGCTCTTCGCTTGATGTCGTCGACGCCGGTGAAGATGGAGCCCTGACAGCGCTCGTGGGACTGTCCCGCGAGAGCTCGAAACGGGACGTGTGCGAGACACGGAGGGGCGCGGATGCCTGCGCGGAGATCGCGGCCGCTTTCTACCACTGCCACGGGAAGCAGGAGCGCCAAGGGCGAGAGAGAGAGAGAGAGAGAGAGACGCGTGAGATCTCTCCGTGCGGGTTCGGTGCGGTCGGACGCCCGAGACTGTTCTGAGGAAAGGGAGTTCGCAAACGCGGTTGGCTTGACGTGGTCTGGTCTTGAACGTGGAATGTGTTGTTTTTTTTCGCTCTCTTGCTGCTGGATTATCGCGATCGAAGGAAAAGGAAATGTAGAGAAGCAACGTCTAGTCTAGCATGCATGCCCGCATACGCGCAATGTTGCTCTTCCCTCGTTCCCCCGTCAACTCCAACTCCGTGGCCGAATGGCAAAGTCTCGATCCCAGTCCCAGTTCCAGCCTGCCCTCCAGCCCGGCCCCTGGCCCGGCCCGCATCGCAGTCCGGCCCTCAAACAGCCAATCACACCCTACTTCGCACTGCCCCCCTCGAGCTCCGCCCTTCTCCTCCTCTCCGCCTGCTGTGTCTCCTTCATCTCCTCAAGCATGACCTCGTTGAAGTGCCTGTCGTTGTCCAAGTAGACGTGATGGCCCGCCTTCTTGATAACGACCACCTTCGCACTGCCGCGATCTGCCCTCGCCTCCTGCGCGCTGGCGTTGCGGAGCGCCTTCTCTTTCTCCTCGTTCATTTTCTGCTCGGCCGCGTAGCCGCCGGCAATGTCCATCCAGTCGTGCTCGCCGTACATGAGCACGACGGGGATGCCATTTTCGCGCTTGCGCTGCTGCTGCTGCTGCTGCTGCTGCTGCTGCTGCTGCTGCTGAGCAGTGGCGGGGGATGGCGATGAGGGCGAAGACTGCGTGATGAGTGCCGTTTCGGGCGTGGCGTTGCTGTTGGTGTTGGTGTCGGGAGTAGGCGCAGTGTGCAGGCCCAGATACTGGCGGCCGACGCCCTGGATGCGGCGGATCAGCGGGCTGCGAGCGAAAGCCCCAGGAGCCAGGATGTACGCCAGCGCGTACTCGCCGGAGCCGCGCTGGCGGAAGAGCGAGTACGAGTAGTCGTGCAGCGCCTGTGCCTCGTCGGGCGGGAGGTGCGAGAAGCGGCGAGACGTCCAGCCGGATACGAGACGTGGGCCGAGAGGACCCGTCCAGCGGACGAGAGAGAAGGGAGAGATGTTTGCGTCCCAGAGATAGGTCAGCCACTTCGGGAGGGGCTTCCTAGGCGGGGTCCCGGACCCTTCCTGCTTCCCAGCGTTCTTGCGCGTGTTGAGGAAGTTGTTGTTGTCGCCCGATTTTGGGTTGGCTGGAATGTCGGGATTGGACTCGTTGATGACGCTGCCTTGGTCTTGCGTGAACTCGTTCGCCATCGTTGAATCTTCTGGCTCCGGCATGTCCGCGTTGACGGCGTACGGATCTTCGGGTATGCCCACTGGACTTGCCAAGATGAGCT
>NAJN01000788.1:0-17298 GCA_005059845.1 Cryomyces minteri | reverse complement strand
GTCTGAATTCCAGATACCTTCGCTTGCTGCCGAGTCACAACCAGCTTCTTCCAGCGAGCCAAACGCAGAGAAGCTTTCTGCAGGTCATGATCGGGATGTCTTCTACGACCGCTCTGCCAATGTATCGCCCGCATACTCGTCATTACCTCGAACCAAGATACCCAAGAACGCAGAGAGCACGCAGGGCAGTGACGAGCATGTAACAGACAGCCAGATCAACCAGGACGTTTATTATTCGCGCGAGGGACACAAGCAAAAGGATCCAATACCTAAATACGAAGCTATCCCGGTTCAAGAGCATATGCCAGAAGGAATCAACACGGATGTGTTTCACAGTCCTAGGGTGTCGAAGCTTCTAGGTGCAAAGAAACAGGACGGGAAGAAGGGGAAGGGGCTTGAGATGAACAAGGCAAGCAAGACACCAGTGGATCAGACAGGTCTGGCGCAAGGCAAGGATCAAGATACCTTCAACGTTCGACAATCTATGTCGGCGCTACCTGCTGCCTCTCAGCAGCCCGTCGACAAGACGAACGTAGCAGCAGGACAACCGGATGAGGATGTGCGTAAACTGGCTGCTGATATGGCAAAGGAAGTGGAGAGTGCTCCGACGTCTATCAACAAAGTAAGACCGTCCAGGGTATCTTGTACGTAGCCACATGCTGATTTGCTGACAGTCACTACTAGACACCAACGGACGTAGCAGAACCCTCAACTCAAGATCACTACCATATGCGGGAATCACGAGTGCCCTCTTCCAGGTTTGGGAGAATTTGGCAGTTCGGCGGCTTAGCTACTAGTATGGCTTTTGGAGCAGTAGGTGAGAGCTTCCGCCGGGTCGCAGGTGGTGGCGGCGGTGATGGCGGCTCTCTGATCCTGAGCGCTGGAAATATGGAAAGACTCGTCGCCAAATTATCCCGTATGCGGGGAGCGGCATTGAAGCTGGGCCAGATGATGAGTTTCCAAGGTCAGCAGTAGTTCTAGTGGAAAGCACATACAAGACTGACGTTGGTGTAAAGATTCGAAGATGCTCCCTGCTCCGATACAAGAAGTGCTTCTGCGGGTTCAAGACAGTGCCGACTACATGCCTGCCTCGCAGCGCGACAAAGTCTTGGCCAGTAACTTAGGACCTGACTGGCGCGAGCTGTTCTCATCCTTCGACGAAGTACCGATGGCTGCTGCTTCTATGGGTCA
Source organism: Cryomyces minteri (assembly GCA_005059845.1). Classification (NCBI taxonomy): domain Eukaryota; kingdom Fungi; phylum Ascomycota; class Dothideomycetes; genus Cryomyces; species Cryomyces minteri. Next base: position 16,107 of record NAJN01000788.1, on the reverse strand, counting down.
GGTCCACCGTGCAACCCTCGCCTCTACCGGTCAAGAAGTGGCCGTCAAAGTCCAATACCCGGGCGTTGCCTCCTCTATCGATTCCGACCTGTCCAACATCTCACTCCTTCTCACCGCCTCACGGCTCCTTCCTAAAGGACTCTACCTCGACAAGACCATCGCCAACGCCCGAACCGAGCTCGCCTGGGAATGCGACTACATCCGCGAAGCCGAGTGCGCGCGCCGCTTTAAAGAGCTCATGACTGGGATCGGCGTCACCAAGCTCAAAAACCTGACCCAGGACCAACGCGACTGGATTGGCACGCACATTCTGCGCCTGTGCCTGCGCGAGCTGTGCGAGTTCCGCTTCATGCAGACCGACCCCAACTGGACAAACTTCCTGTACAACGCGGGTGCCGGCAAGCTCGAACTGCTCGACTTTGGCGCCAGCCGTGAGTACCCGGCCGCCTTCACCAACGCTTACATCCAGATCCTGCGCGCCGCCGCGCACGACGACCGTGCCGCCATCCGCGACTTGTCCGTTGAGCTGGGCTACCTGACGGGCGCCGAGAGCGCGGCCATGACAAACGCGCATCTGACGTCCGTTCTGACGCTCGCGGAACCATTCAGGGACTCCAGCCCGGAGGTGTACGATTTCCGCGATCAGACCATTACGGAGCGCGTCAAGGCGCAGATCCCGGTCATGATCAGAGAGCGGCTCGCACCGCCGCCGGAGGAGACGTACAGTCTGCATCGCAAGCTGAGCGGCGCATTTTTGCTGTGTGCAAGGCTGGGTGCGAGGGTTAGGTGTAGGGAGATGTTTGCGAGGGCGATGGCGGGATGGGAGGAGAGGAGTGTGTGGGAGAAGTGGTAGGGGTTGTGCTGAGGGGGAGGGAGGAGGTGCAGAAGGCAGGACTAGGTCATTGACGCAGGATCCGAGCGCTTCTGCGCCGTCGTCGGCGGTGTCGCTGATGGTTGTATATGAGATGGGGCTGTCCAAGCCAGCAAGCACCTCCTGTATAGTACACCGCATGCACACACAACATGCTGGAACCAACTCCGTTCGGCTGCAGTTCTGCGGGTCGCGTCTCCACCAGAGAGCACCGCATCGCACGTCTTGCCAGGGGCGGGTCATGGCAATCTCGGTCGCACATGGGCATTTTCGGTAATCCCGTCCCGCCGCTCTTCCCTGTCTGCGCTAGCAACCTCCACAGCACAGACGGGGGGATTGCAGCGTCGAGAAAAATTCTCAGCTAGAAGAACACCTCGCACAGAATGCCATCGTTGTGGGTATGGCATTCCGTCGCAATGCCGATTCCGCCGCGTTACGCTACTTGGTCCAGCTGTGTGGGGATTTCGGACCACGATGGGGATTGTGTTAATCGCCATAACTTGTACTTTACCGATGAAGGTGTTGGGAGGGTCTTGTCCCCTACTGGCATAGGGTTCCTGTCGAATGCCATACTCAATCTACGAACGTGGTGATGTGGGAATTCTGGAGCAAAAGATCGCTGGCTGGTACAGGGCATTTCGCAACGGAACCGTTTTCTTGAACGCGTGTGGGAATAGTACTGCGTGGCTGAGCGAGCCTGGCGTGCTGGTGTAAGTTAGAGGCCCCGTGTGTTCATTCGATCGAGGCGCAGACGGAAACAGCACCTGTTCCCAGCGTAGAGCGTGTCAGTGATCGCAGAGAATCGTGAAGCGCACTGCCCTCAAACGCTACAGGTCGCAAGGTCGTGTTGTGAATTGTGTCCGACCGACATTGTGTTAGCTCATGTTACAAGTGCGACTCATATCCCACTGCCCCACGAAGCAGCCCCACGTTTCGAGCGCAGAAAGGATACCACGGCCGCTGATGACGCCGATCAACTGAATCCGCTTTCATCGGGGTTGGAAAATGCTTCACTCCGCCAACTCCGCAGCGCCTTTGTCTGCTTGGACAACTCGAGTGCACGATCACTGCCCAGCAGCGTTGTCGTTGCCCGCAGCTCCAACAGAATCGTCGCCCATGACGATGTCCTGACCTCCGGCTGCACCGTTGACTGCCAGAACCGGAGACCTGTGGCCAGCAGTCTCTGCAGACTCATCCTGGTCTTCCTCTTCGTCGTCCTCATCAATGACCCTCGCGACCTTCTTCCTCGGCGCAACGATTGCGTCGTCATCTTCCTCTTCACCACTGTCGCCATCGCCCATGACTTTGTCGCGCTGTTTCACTTCTCCGTCAGCGCCTTCGTTGGCATTGATCGTCTCCGCAAGCCTCGTGTTGCCGTTCGCCGCCGTTTGAGCTTCGTCGTCGCTGTCGCTATCAACGACCTTCTCAGACGATTTGAATTTGGTCTGAGTGGCGCTCTTGGCCTTGCGCTCCAACTTCCTCTTCTTCTTCTTGCGGGGTCGCTCGTCGCCCGTCTCAGCCGCCGTGTCCTCCGTTGCGGTACCGCTCTTACCACGCGACTTCCTCCCTCGGCGGCCGCCGTCCCCACCGTCTGTGGCGTCGCCATCGAGTTCCGTCTCGGTGTCGTCGCTCTTCTTCTTGCGCTTGCCGCCAGCGGCTTTCTTTTTGCTCTTCTTGCGCCGCTCGCCCGTCTCCGAGTCAGTCGTCAGTTCCTTCTCCTCTTTCTCACGCTCCGCCGCCGCTCGCTCCTCTGCCAGCTCGCGGTCGCGCTCCTGCATCCTGGCGCGTTCTTCCGCGATCTTGCGCCGCTGCTCCGCGAACTGTTCTTCGATCAGCCGGCGCTCCTCATCGCGCTTTCGCACTTCTGCTTCCCGCTGCTCACGCGCGTGCGCTAGGCGCGCCGCGTTCTTCTCCTCGTATTCGCGCTGGCCCTGAATGGCGCGCTCTAGCTGCTTGCGCATGGTGTTCCGACCCATGTTGGCGCGCTGTTCGATGTCGCCGCGGGGAAAGGGTGGGTTCGGGCTCTTGGCGATGGCGCTGAAACTATCGATCGCGGCATCCAGGCCGGCGGAGGCGGCCATGACCTCCGACAGTGAGCGCTGCGATTCGGGAAGCGTGTATGTGAGCTGTGCAATTTGTATCTGTACAAAGGCGACGTTGAAGCGGAAATGCACCTGCTCGGGGGCAACTTCGAGGGCGCGTTGAGAGTATTCGAGAGAAGTCTTCATCGCGGTCGTAGATTTCTCTTGCTTGCCTCTGAGTAGCCAGACGCGGCCGAGACAGGCGAGTATCTGAGGGTCGCGAGCCCGGTCTTTTGCCAGGGCTGCTTCGTACTGTGTACATTCATGTTAATGAAAGACAAGAGGCGGTGTAATTGGATGAGTACTCACGTTTTCGATCGCTCTGGAGTACTGCTTGATCTCGCAGAACACATGTCCAAGGTTAAGAAAGACACTTGCGTCTTTGATGCTTTCCCTGACTTTCGTGAAAATCTGTACGGAAGTCGCGAATTCTTTCTTGTCTTCTACCAACGCAATGCCGATGCCCTGAGCAGCATAAGCGTTACCGGGATCTAGCTGCAGCGCCTTGTCGAAGAACTCCACGGCCTTCTGGTAAGTCTTCGAACGCTTGTCTTTCTCTTGCTCGGTGTCCCGACGCATTTCACGAGCAGTAGCCAGGTAGAGGTTGCCCATTCCTGTGAGAGAATAGCGGTCATGTTTGTCGTAGTGCTGAAGAGTGTGCTTGTAGTGGCGCTGCTCTGGATCGTCTGCAATATTGGCCGTCCGCTTCTTCGCCTTGCTCAGATACCAGGCATAGAGAGAACGCACCTCTAGGTTGGCAGGTTCTGTATCGTACAACTGTCGGATGCGCTTCGGTCCTTCCTCAGTCGGACTCTGTCGCAGGGCAATGTAGGTGAGCCGTGTGTTTGCGTCGGTGTAGTCGCTGTGACGCTCGAGGAGGCCCTCGTAAACCTTCTTGGCCTCATCAAGCAAGCCTTCTGCCTCGTAGGTACGAGCGAGATTGTAGCTGATGGTAGTGACAAGTGCATCAGTGTCGATGGACGAGTCCTTATCGCCAACTTTCACGCAAGCGTTCAAAGCGGTTTGGAACATATCTCGTGCCTGTGCGTACTTCTCGGACTGGTAGTGAAAACACCCCATGTTGTTCAGCAGTTGAGGTGGAAGGTATTCCCGTAAAAAGGCCGCGAGAGTCTCTTCATTCTCCATGTCCTGTGGGCGGTCTTCATCCGGTATCTCATCCAGCTCCATCTGTTCCACTTGCTGAAGACATTGAAGGCTCCTCTCAGGATGATCCGTCTCATACAACCTTGCCAGGTTCAGGAGAACTGAGGAATCGGGCGAACTCTTCTTCTTTGGGTCTTTCCAGGCTACGCGGACGGACTCGAGGAGAGATATTGCCTTCTTCAGATCGGTCACTTGCTCTTCTTTTGGCTTGTCTGGTGACGCTGTGAAGACGTCCTCCGCATATAGTGTACCAAGGAGGGTCATAGCCTCAATACTCTTCGTTTGTTGGATGAGCTTCTCAAGGCGAAACTTCGCACCATCGTAGTCTTGCATCAGGACTCTGAGTTGCGCGGCTCCGAACTTTGCAGGTGTATAACCCTTGTCGTCCCCCCCTCTTGCTTGGTCGGCCTTCAAGTAATAATCGCTTGCTTTGGACACCTCATTCTGGTAGTGTTCCTTCCGTGCAAGCAAGTACCACCCGTCACTGGCGATTGCGTTCACGTCCGTAGACTCAATAGCGCGCCGTGCGAGACGTTCCACTGTAGGCCATGCTTTCCGCAGTAGGAAGTAGCCGCCGAAGGTCGCACAGGTCAGAGGAAGTTTGTCATCCAGTTTGAACGCCTTCTGGGTGTATTGTGTCATAGCCTTCTTATATATTGGTGCGAATTGCGGATCTGTTGTAGAGTATTGAGAGCTCGAGTCGAGGTGGTACAGACCGAGAAGGATGTTCGCGATTTTGGAGTCCGGGTTCAATTCCAGCGATCTTTGCCAAGGCCCCTTCGCGTCGTCCTTGTGTCCAAGCTGCCAAAAGCAGCAGCCGATGCCAATCCTCGGATCTGGATCCACCAAATCAGGCGCACGCTCCAGAACGGCTTGGTAGCACTGCAACGCCTCTGGGTAGTTGCCCAACGAGTACGACGCTCGAGCCTTCCCGAGCACAGCCATCAGGTTCTTCCCACTCGACGAGCGCAGAGCATCCTCGAAGCACTTGGCGGCCTGCCTCAGTGTTTCCACTCGCTCAGAGTCCTGCGTTCCTGCACCAGATTTCGACGGTTGTAGCGAGGCACGAAGGAGGTAAAGCACTCCACGGGCTAGAAATAATGGTGGATAGGATGGACTGATACGTGAAGCGTCATTCAGTGTACTGGTGGCAGAGTGGAGGTAGAAATCTTTCGTTCGTGCTTCTGAGGCTAACTGTCCCTCTGCGCATCATTAGCGAGAGACCCCACGAAGCATTCGACTCGTCCTTCTGCTATGCAAAAGAAAGACTCAATATCTCAACGTACCTGGCTTAACACGAGGTGCCTCTCTACACTTCCAAAGGTACAACCAGCAAAGACATGCCAGCAGACCCAGCTTCTCGTCCGGTCGTCCTCTGCTCAGTGCACCCAGACCCTTGGTCAACATCTCGATGGCATGGTCAATCTTTCTCTGTTTCGCGTACGCTAACGCGATGATCATCCAATAGCTCTTTGCGACATTCTCGTTCTCTAGCAATGTGCACAGTTCTGTTGGGTCATCCAAGAGCTCTTCCAGGTTCACCTCAACCTCTTCTCCGACCTCTCCGCCAGAGACGGGAATATCGATCGCAGGAGGGATGTCGGCGAAGCGCTGGGCGGGCTCGAATGAAGAAGTATGACCGTTGAGGCCGTTGGTATGACCATTCGAAAGTGGCGCCATGGCCGCAAGCTATGGATATGCGTCTGCTACTTGATAACTTGAGCGGGTGAGTCTGAACGGCGACCGAAGCTCAAGCTGAATGGACGTTGCGAGGCGATACTAAGCGGCCATGAGTTGCGGAGGGCGCCCTTGAGATCAACCAGCGCGTTGATGGGTTTCGAATAGCAAGACCACTTGGCATAGGTGCTTCAGGAAGAAGTTGTGTGCGCGCCTGTGTAGAGTTGAATCGCAAATCGGTGTGCGCAAAGGACAAGATATAGCTCCTGGTGAAGGTAAGTGTGAAGTAGAACGAGATGTTGCTCGGTGAGTGAAAGTTGTCGCCGATATGCCGACGTACGCTAGTTCTAAAGCGTCCGAACCCTCACTCCTCGAAGCTCTCACTCCCGGCTCATCTGTGACCGGAGTGTCGAGGAACTCACAACGAGCGTCACTCTATCTAGCAAATAAGTCCAGCTAAGACTGCGGCGATTGCGTTCACTCAGCAATCTGTACCATCCGAGCGGATCACCCAGTCGACCCGTTCATGCTCCTCAAGATAGTCTAAGTGCATGTCACTTTTTCGCTGTGTGAGATGGAGACTTCCTTTGATCAAAATTCGGCCGCGTGACCATGCGTCAAACCCGCTCTTCGTTCGGGTTGCTTCAGTGCTGGCAGCGCACACTTGCAAGCAGATACCGGGGAGCGTTGAGTAAATCCCAGCTTGGGAACTGGAGTCGATGAGAGGAAGATCTCCAAGTCTGGAGATCGGCAACACTGAGGCTTAGAAGTCCGAATCGTCCTCCTCTGCAATTGTTTGAGCCAACAAGCCTCTTTGACTCAGCCCCTCTCTATCCGATTTGCTCAGACTGGGTGACAAGAGTCCACTAGCGGTGTATGCAGACATGAGAGGACTGGGAGACTGGAACTGGAGCTTCTTCCTGCGTCGCGCTGCGCGATACTGCGCGGCTGTTGGTCCCTTGGCTTTGGTTTCCGCGCCGCGAATTCGCAGCGCTCCTGCGGCGAACGTGAACAGCCCGTGAAGTACGCCGCCAGTGATGATGCCTACGAGGATTGCCACCCCGACATAGATGTAAATTGTCTGCACAGCAGTCAGTTGGTATGCATTGCCATGGCTACAAGCCAAAGATCGATGGCGAAGAGAAGTACGAACCTCGAATCTCGCCAGCAGAACGAAGGGGTAGCCAAGGGCACTGCCCACGAAGCTGCCCAGATAGCCGATTGGCTGCAGGAGGAAGGCGAGGCCATAGTAGAGAGGCGTGAGAAGGACGAGAAGAAGATGGAGGAGCTTGATGATGGGCCAAGCGATGCAGTAGAGGAGCGTGACAGTGTACACGACGGAGATGTGCATTGGGGAGAGTGTGGAGCTCTGGTCATCCGAGGCGTGAAGCTTGACCGGCGTCTTGCTGTGTCAAGGCAGCTTGTTCGACGAGGCGATGCCGCTTTGCAAGCGAATGTTGCGACCGGATTCTGAGAAAGACGGGAGAAAGCCAATTGACACGTGAAGGCGACGAAACAGCAATCCCGCGCTGACTCGGTGATTCGCTGGCCGGCACAATGTGGGGTGGTGAACACATACAGTCGTCGAATGGAATATAATATTGGGGGGGATCGGGCTCTCCTGCAACAAGAACAAGGGTCTTGCGGGCAACGTCTGGCCTCAACGAGCACGGCAGCCGTCCATTGCCTTGTCAACGCTGCGTTTCCCCTGTGCTACAGCATGCATTAGCCCTTCCACACTTCCAGGGAGAGGACAGCGAGAGAACGGCCAGAGACTCGTTGCAGAGCAGAGCACCGCCGCTTTCACGCGCGTCCATGATAGCGGCGACACGAGGGGCAACACGCTCCCGCCAGCACGAAGAGCAGCGGAGAGCTTGCGTTGAGCTCGCCTTCAACACGTAGACGAGCCAGAAGCCGACGATGGGGAACAATCCCTCCTCCAGCAAAGCGTTCAGCGGCAGCCACAGCAGCCAGTCCCAGTCGCCAGCGGGGACACCACTACCACACAGCCAGAACAGCAATGTCCCGACGCGAAGGGAGCCCAAGCGGCGCGGCTCGTTGCAGACACTGGCTACGGGCAAGGCGACGCCTGCCCCTCCGTCAGCGAGTCTCGAAACAGCGGTGCGAGGGTCACATTCCACGTCGGCGTCGCAGACCCGACAAACTCCAACCAAGCGAGCCGTCGCAACCCCACAGCTGCGGCCGCTGGACAGCATCGACAAGACGGACATGGGCTCGGAGCAGTCGTCGCAGAAGGCTCGTCCGTCGCCGGCCACTCGCCCTGTCGAGATTCCTCCACCCTCCTCCGCAGACGCCCTCCGTCCCTTCTCCCCCTCACCCATCGATCCGTCCGCACCGCCGCCAGAACAGTATCACCTCCCACCTTCACAGTACAGCCGTCCGCCCCGCCTACCCCTACCTATCGACGAAGAGTTCCACAAGCCCGGCTCGCCCATCACTTCGGCTGCCGATGACGCTTTCGAGACTGACGCGGTCGACATTCCTGACCTCGATGGCCCTCTGCCGCGGAGATCGAGTGTGTTGAGTGCTACGACACTTGACGAGGACGAGGCCGATGAGTCGGACGTTGCCGACGACCAGCTAGGAACAACCGTTCCTACCGTGATCGAGTGGAAGGGACCAGGGAGTAGCGTCTTCGTTTCGGGAACGTTCGCAGGAGTGGGTGGATGGAGCAGGAAGCTCAGGCTACACAAGAAGTGGGTTGCAAGTCTCTTTATCTACTGAGAGGATTTTGAGTCTTATGTTCTGCACCTGTTTCATGCGGCCATGCAAGCACCCGAAACGACCGCGATGGCCCGTTGCCTTGCTCTATCTAGAGTGTCATCTAGCTTCTGTCGTTGTCAAGCCCATGACCGATCTGCCACCGGACATGATCATTCCAGAACTTCACAGAGCATGATTGACAATGCCTTGTAGTGGTGGATCTACCGACCCAAATGTCTTCAGCAGAACCATCGCCATCCGACCCGGAACACACTATCTCAAGTTCATCATCGATGGCGACATGATCGTATCTCCCGACATGCCCACGACAGTCGACTTCACCAACGCTCTCGTCAACTACCTCGAAGTCTCGCCTACGTCGATTCCCTCGACTCCACAAGCCTCCGAACCCGTCGAAATCCCGCAACCGAAGTTAGAACGCCGCGTTCCCGAAGGTGTCTTCCCGCCGCAAATCTTACCGCCGTCTCCCGAGGAGAAACCCGCGCAAGCATCATCCTCGGCAGCACCTGACAGCAGTCTCAGTCCCGATACGGCCCGGCGACCGCAACCTCAGCAACAACCCTCAGATGACAAGGGATTGCCCCCAGTCCCCGACTCGCCGCCGAAACACTATCATCCCGTCATTCCGCCATTCCTACGTGACCTCGACAATCCGGAAGATTCCCCCATATTCGCGCGTGCCACGACGTCGCAGAGCACGCTTCCGCAACCGCCGACACTGCCGCTATTCCTTGCGAAAAGCATCCTCAATGGCACGACGCCGATGAAAGATGACAGTAGCGTGTTGCTCATGCCGAATCACACCGTGCTGAACCACCTGGCTACGAGCAGTATCAGGGGAGGTGTGCTGGGTGTCAGCGGGACGACGCGGTACAAGCGGAAGGTGCGCATTCCACTACTGACCCACTCGTTCTCTCATTGTTTCCCCCTTTCGCGTGTCTCGCGTTGAAGTTGCGTAGTTGACTCGATGCATAGTTCTTGACGACGATCATGTACAAACCGACGAGCGACACATCAGACTAGCGCGCCCACAAGACACGAAAAGGAGAGAAAAAAGCGGAATCACGGGTTGACGGGTTGCCAACGAATTCGACAGAGGTGCATTTCGCACATGTACACGACAGGATACGCATGAATCTGGGTGGGAAGGAGGGCACGTCTATCCAAGAGGTCTTCGGTTTGGGAGGGCACAGGCTCCAGCAGTTCAACGGCATGCAAGCGGGTTAAATTTGGCGGCGAGGGCGGGATCCAGTCGATGCATACCACACCATAGGCAATAGATTGCAGGATAATACACACAAGTATAGAGTTTGCGTTTCCGGCTCGGATACGTGGGCTTCGCGACGACCTACCATAGCTGTACATTCAGCTGCAAGCGTCGAGGCGGGAGGTCTTAATCCACCCTGCAATGCGGTCCTACCACCCGCAGATGACTTTGCCAGACAGCTGCGCGAGAACAAACACACTGGAACAAGCGTCCTCTCCGTCTGGACCAACAGGACACATCACGAGCTTGAGGATCTCGACTCCTCACCTCCCTACCTCCCACTCCTCTTCGCGGGACTCGCCCTCCCGACCTGTCGTCCATGCCCAAATGGCCGCCATCGCGTGTGAAGACCAACGGAACGCGTGCCGGAGAAGTCAGTAGCTTGACGAGTTGATGACCTGACACCGTGGTTCCTAGGTTGGTCGTACCGTATCGTCAGTCTCGACCTGGAGTGGGTCATGAGTCATGACGGTTCCAACACTCGCCCTTTCGGATCACTGTGCCTTCTGGCGAACGCCTGTGGAAGTGAACGTGAGGTTCTTCCTGAGATGTGGCATCGAGTGGTTTTTGCGTGTGTTGCAGAGAAGGGGGAGGGGGCTGGGAAGGAGGCAGATGAGATGGGTGAGTGACGTTGCGGACTGCCGCCTTGCCTGGAATGGTTACGAGGGCGCAGGTGTGTCGGCCGGGTGGTGAGGCCCAGTTGACGCACTCGCGGTGTGGACGACCATCGAGCTCTCGCCTCCGCTCTATTCGTCCCCACGCACCCTCACATCACACATTGACATGTCGCACGGTCTCTCATGGGTGTTTCAACAAGTCACTTTGATTCGACCTGCATACAAAGCCCCCCGAGCGCCCGTCATCATCGCAACTTCCGGTATTGCCCATGTTTGCAGCTCCCTCATGCTCGTCAGGTCTCTTTCAGCAAGCCCACATCCTCGCTACCATTTCTCCAGCATTGACATTATGAACTTCCGAAGATGGGCGATGAGATAGCAGAAGTCCGAGAGGAGGGTGCGAGTGCTCTATATGCCGATACGGGTCTTGCGCCAGTGTCGTCGCTTCGCGTTGTATCTGCACCAGTCCAGTCAGCGTCCGCATTGGCCATTTATCGTGCTTTGCAGTCCCATCCCGAAGCAACGCTTTCGGGCCTTCCCAAGAAGCGTGGTAGATGGCGGCGAGGTCGTACCTGATGGTGTTGCCGGTACGTAGTCTAATCCATTGGGGGATGGGACGGTTCTGCTTCTGCGCCTTGGCGAGCTTCTGCTTCGTGCGGAAGGACTTGTGGGACTGCGATCCTGTCAGCTTGGTGCCGGCAATCGCATCGTACGGGTTTACGAACCGGCATCTTGTTGGAGTTGCAAGATACTCGTGAGGTGGTTCGTGAGGGTTGAGTCGCTGACGCCGGTGCAGTCGTTGTCGAAAATCGCCTCGCTTGGGTCCAGCGTGTGCGGAAGAAGAGTTTCGCCGTGCCGAACATCTTCCGGATGCAAGCCAGAGCTTAAGCAACGCAGTGGGCAAACCATTCTCCCACATCAACGTTACTGTCCCTCTCTAAAGAAAGGGCGTAGGAATACAACATCCATTGTCCCTTTTGTGATTGTTGTGTAATGCGCATGCTGCTCTCGTGGTGCTTGGTTCACGCCTCGAACATCGTGTCGAGGTCACTCAAGCTTAGCGACATGTCAGTCGCAAAATGCATTTGTTCACACAATTCTGGAGATCGGCAAGGATACAAGGCTGGCGAAGTAAGAGCTGCCTACAAGAGAAAGACATTCACTCAAGATTTTCCCTCATGACATCTGTCCATTCGTATAGCAGTTATAACGGTCTTGCCCTCGCAAGAACATCACAGTGTGTATGCGATACCACGCATACTGGAGATGGTGTTGTATAAAACAAAAATGGAGCATCAAGGTCAAAGAACGTTTCCGGCTCGATCACCTTCTCTCGCCGGTTCAAATGCTTTGAGAAGTCTACTCAATCATCGCAGGTAATGACGCGATACCGCATGTACGCTCGACCGGATATCACGAAAGCCACCGCCAGCTCTCGCATAGACGTCGTGGCGCCTCTCCGTCCGCAGCGGGTACGCCTGCCTCGGTGTCATCATCGCTTCCTCCAATCCCCGCGCAAACTCTTTTGTCACAGCTCCTGTCACGCGAGCGTCTCTAACCCCCAGCAAGCTCCTCAGCGGCTCGATAACCATCTGCGTGGTCTCCGTCAGTGTGCCATCGACACCGTCTCTAGCATGCACCTTGCTTCTCTTCTCGTCGTCCAGAATCAGATTGCTGTTCACAAAGCGCACGTACAAGCGGCCTATGCCGTCCATCACCGACAGCGCATCCGCAAGCTCCTGCACTCGGAGCCTGATACCGTGGCTTAGGCCGGACCCACCGCAGTTGTACTTGATCCACCCAGTGTAGGAGTCGACGTGATCAACTGTGATGCTGTAATTGCGTATGCGAGCAATATTCCGCGCGGAGAAGTGTTCGAGGAAGCTGTAATCTTTGCTCGGTGCTAGGCCTGTGGCCAGCAGGAAGCGGAACTTGAAGGTTAGGCGGTCGTAGGAGATGGTCAGGACGAAGGTGTTGCTGCCGTAGATGTATTCGATGCAGTCGTTGTATAGGGCGCGAGAGGTGCGGAGTAGAGCGGTGCTGCCACGACGCCAGATGACACTCTTGTTCGAGCTGGCGTAAGGGGCAAGTGGATTGCGGATGTAGAAGGTAGTGGTTGTCGGGAGGATGTAACTATAAACCTCGCGGCGAAGTTCGGGAGGCAGAGTTAGGAGGCTGGCTGTGAAGGGTGACATTGATGGAGATGATTAGCAGCTGCGAGGCAGTCTTTGTCCTGACGTAGTGTAGATGTAGCCCTCGAGTGATGAGATGCTATTGTTGCCTTTTGTCGGCACTGTGGTGGCTATAAGTACTAGAGGATGGACTTGGTCGCAATCGCAGCCTAGATAAGTGTTGATGCCTGTGGAAACACTGGAGCTTCGTAACTGCACTGGACATCAAAATGTCATGGATAGGTGTGCATTGACGCACATGTACACGGTTCAGAGCCCACCGCCGGTCATGCCTGGACTTCCTCTTTGGGGCGTTAGGAGAGCTCCAGTTCCCCACAAGGTCACCTCCGGGCGGCGATAGACGCCAGGAGTGCAGCGGAGAGATACTGGGGCGTCAGTGAGTGATGATTGGAGTTCGTGGCAGCAGACCTCCGGGCGTGTTCGCGTACATACACTGCCATGCTTTCCTACCGTCCCTCGCCGACATCCCAGTATCTCTCCGCCGGGTTCGCGTTCTCTACTTTCTTCCCTCACAACACACGCGACCATGATAGAAGCACAGTCGACCAGCCTGCCCAGGCTGGATGTCCGCCTCTGTCTGTCACTCGTTGTGTCTTCTCCAGAAAGCCCCAACGGAGGGGTCTCCATCCTTTGAGCACGTTTGTTTCCTTCGGCAGCCACGTACATCGTTACGGCGCGTTCAGAGCATCCGCATCGGCAGTGAGCGACTGAGGTGTAGCACTGCCAGCCAGTCATCACCCGAAGCAGCCGTAGAAGACCTGTAGAGAAAGAAGCAACAGTTGTACACTTCTGTACAGAAAGAACAAGGAAACACAACAGTCACCGCCCTTCACCGACATTTGCCATGTATCTCGGAGACCTGGCCACCGAACTGATCGAGCAGATCTTCATCTCCTGCACGACCGTCGAATCAGTTGTGGCACTCTCCTCAACTTGCCACCGCTTCCACAGCATCTACTCCTCCCGCAAGCTTTCCGTCCTCGCCAATGTCGCGGAAGCTCAGTACGGACCACTGCACGACATAACCCAGCTGCTCACCCACAACGACTCTCAATTCGCGCACGTCCCACGCAGCGTCCCCTTCTCACTTGCTCTGCTAGCCCAGATTGTGCGCACGGGTCGCGTCGCTGTGAGATGGGCAAACATCTACCCGTTCAAGAAGTGGAAACTCGATTCCGAGAACCGGCGACTGCTTACCAGCACAGAGCGATACAGAGTGCGTCGTGCCATCTACCGTCTCTGGTTGTTCACCGCCGCCTTCCACACACCGTACCACCCGCGTCACACCCGCGCCAACCCGACTATGCAGCACGAGCGCACCATGCTGCTGCACAACTGCTCGACGATACAGCTGGCCGAAATGGCCGACATGCACGCCATTATGCGCGACGTGGTATCCAGCAACGTATGCCCCTCAAACGGTACCATCGCGCGCAAGTTCCGCAAGCGCTTTCCAGACCCTGCCGACCACCAGCTCGTCTTCAACATGAACATCCACCTCAATTACCCCATCGCGGCCGACCACTACACACACGCGCGATCCTGGCCCGCCGCGCTGCTCAGCAGCCCCTTCCACGCCAAGTACCGCGCGACGCCGCACCACGAGCCCGGCGCTGAGGGCTGGGGCGACGACATTGCGCACTACTACGTCGTCCAGGACATGCTGAAGCTGTCGCTCGAGCAGATCCTCTGGCTGAAGGAGAACGCGCCGTACAAAGGCCAGGTGCAGGCCTATGTCAAGGAGCTGGGCGACTGGTTCGAGAACAACGGCGAGACGTTCGGCCAGACGCTCGAGCTGGTCATCTGCGAGCGGGACGGCGGGCTGGAGGATGCGATCGGCCTGTTCTGGGATGCGGTGGGGTGCGGCAGAGCGGGTGTTACCAAGGATGAGGAGGACGAGGAGTGGAGGGAGGAAGGCGAGGAGTGGTGAGAGTTGCAGGAGTCGCAGGCGTAGCAGCAGTGGCAGTGGCAGGAGCGGCTGCGGCACTCCTGTGATGATACTGTGGTCGTGTGGCTGGAACACCCTAGGGGTGCGTGGGGAAGACTGTGGAATGTCTGTACTCATGTCACGGCAACCGGACACATAGATTGTACAAAGACACACACAACCCGCAGCACTACCGTTGCGAGAGCACATCCCAGACTCGACGATTGAAAGTGATCTGGCTAGCCCACACCCACCCACGCCTTTCTCCCTTTGTCGTGAAAGCCCCCCTCCCCCCCCCCAAAAAAACCCCTTGTCTAGTATCTATCGTACACCGCACAGATCGCACACACCAGTCCCCATCTCCCCTCGCAAGTCCAAATCATCAAATCCGCAAAAGTCCATACCGACGCAACAAGCAGAAGAACAGGAAGGCGACTCGCAGTGCTCGACCGCACCGTCCCTGTGCCACAGATGCGAGCTGAGAAGGCAGATGCAAAAGTCGATCCCAGCCGCTGACCGGTTGAGGTTCCTTGCCGATTGGCAGCTAGCTGCTCTCACGCCTCGCCATCGGCAATGGCGAGTTTCTGCTTCATGGTCTTGGCCTTTTTGCTCGTGCCCTTGCCCTTCTTCTTCGTCGGGACCTCGGTGTCGGCGGGGGTGGCCGCGCCGGAGGGCTTGTTGCTTTCGTCGCCGAAGGTGCCCTCGCCTGTGGATTCGTTGTCAGTACGTGCATTCCAGGGGTTGGCAATGGGAGAAGGGGGGGCCGACGGACCTTCGTGGTAGAGCTCATCCATACTCATCTCCTTGCCCTTCTTGCCAGCCTTCCTCTTCTTCCCGCGCGGCTCCTTCTCCTCGCTCTCCGCAATCTCCTTCTCCTTGCGCTCGATCTCGGCCGCCTGGTCGTCGTCGGCGAGCCACATCGCAATGTCTTTCGTGCGGTTCTCGCGGCTGCGGCTGTTGAAGTCGACGTGCGCGCCGGCGGAGCCGCCGGAGATGACGACGCGTTGGACTTCCTCTTTTTGTAGAGCGCGCTTGCGGATGCGCTCCTCGATTGTGCCGCGCGTGATCATGCGGTAGACGGTCACTTGCTTCGTCTGGCCCAGGCGATGCGCGCGGTCCATGGCTTGACTGTCGATCGTCGGGTTCCAGTCGCTGTCGTAGAATATCACCGTGTCTGCCGAAGTGAGATTGATACCGAGCCCGCCGGCGCGGGTGGAGAGGAGGAAGACGAAGATCTCGGGGCGGGTTTGGAAGTCCGCGACGGTGTCTCGGCGGTCTTCGAGCTTCGTGGACCCGTCGAGCCGGCAGTACTTGTAGTTGCGGTAGGTGAGGTACTCTTCCATCAGATCGATCATGCGCGTCATCTGGAAGTAGAGCAGCACGCGGTGACCGCCTTCTTTGAGCTGTTTGAGCAGCTGGTCGAGTTTGGCAAGCTTGCCGGAGTCCGTCACAAAGCGGCGCATCGAGGGAACTTGGATGTTGGTGTAGCGAGACTTGTCAGATACTGGTGGTGGCAACAAGCCTGTCACTGGGAAGTTTGTTGGATCGACTTTCAGATCCAGCAAT
>NAJN01000787.1:0-17312 GCA_005059845.1 Cryomyces minteri | reverse complement strand
ATGAAGCCCAAGCACTGGCACAACGCATTTCCATTAATGTCCGTCATTCTCTGCGTTGCTCCTTTAGATCTATTCACTACGCAGTGGCTTCAGTTGGTCTTGCCCTTACAAGCGAGGCTCAAGGAACGCACCACAAGAGCAACTACGCTGAAAGCAATATGCCGTCTGGTCTGGAGGTACCTGTATCGAACTACCGAGACATCGAACGTCACAGCTAAGAAACTGGACGACATCATCAAACTCGTATTTCAACCTGGGAAGAGGTCGTATCTGTCCACCGACGAGTCGATTGCCGAGCCTTTGATCCAGTTGATCCGAATCATTGGCTATAAACACCAAGACCTCTGCTTCAGAACTATCATATTTCCTCTAATGAACGCCGAGTCATTCCTTTCGGGAAGGGAACTCAAGGTAGATAACTTAGAACCAGAGCGGATGGTAATTGGGATTCGGGCCTTCCTGGCCATCATGGCAGATTTGGAAAAAGCCGAACCACCGCCGTTTCCTGTTACCTTCGAGAGTGATGTGTTTAACGAACCGTCGACTACCACACCTGTACCGCTTAGCCCGCGCCCACTACCACACAACAATAAGAGTTCCAATCGAGAGGAACGCTTGTCTAGGCCCGTTATCACCTCTGGCTTCGGTGATGTTGCGAAAGAGTCCTATGTCAAGTTCTGCAAAATTCTGGGCGAGATCACTATTATCTGCGACAACACCTTCGGTGGACAAGCTGTCCTTGATGAGAAGTTTGCCTCTCAGACACCGAAGACGCCAATGGCCGACGCATTCAGCTTCAGCCGCAGCAGGGATGACCACACAAACGCGATCGATCCTAGGCAGGGTTTCTACGATCTGCTGCATGTCGCAGTCCGAGCCTTGCCACGTTGTTTGTCACCGCACATCCCGTTCAACTCGTTGGTCAATCTTCTCTGTACTGGTACAGCCCACGTGCAGAGTCACGTTGCAACGTCGTCGGCACAGTCCCTGAAGTCGATTGCCCGTCAGTCTCATGCGCAACAGGTGACGATCGGCTTTGCTCGATTCATCTTCAACTTCGATGATCGTTACTCTACGATGTCAGACGGTGGCATGCTCGGACCTGGTCACATCGAAAGTACATTGAGACTGTACGTCGAGCTACTTCAGATTTGGATCGAGGACCTGAAGCAGAAAACGAAGAAAGCTGCATTCGACCTGGCCGAAGACAGCAATTCCGGCAACAGGGGTGCTCAATTGGACTTGTCTGGAGTTTGGGCACATGTTGATGAAATTGAATCCCACGGGCTCTTCTTTCTTTGCTCACCTTCGAGACGTGTGAGATCGTTTGCTGTGACTGTTCTCCGTCTCGTCACCGAATTCGACACAGCATTGGGCAAAGACAGCACAAGAATCATAAGAATCTTGCAAGGGAGTCCGCAAAGAGTCATGGACGTCAACGATGAGAAGCTATCGGTGGCTGAGAGAAGCCGGCTACAGAGAGGCATGAGGAAGAGCAATGTTCACAGCACCTTGGTCGAGCTCTGCAGTAGCGATGTAGCCTACGACTCAACGCTGTGGTTCAAGGTGTTTCCGAATCTGATCCGCATCAGTTCCGAAACATGCCCATTCGCGGTCGCACTCACTAGGGACATAGTCTGCGCCAGACTTTCGCAGATGCACAAAGCAGTCGGCGCGTTGGCAGAAGGCACGCGTTCGCATCAGTATTCTGCCTTTGAGGCAGCTTTTGTTCCCAGTAGAACTGTGGGCCGGCTGACAACGACACCACCTGAAGTCGTCATAGAACAGTGGAAGCTCCATCTGATTTTTGCTTGCACTACGCTAACGAATACACGGACCCAGCACACAGCCGCTGCGCAAGACTCTCAACATACGAGGAAAAGCTCGAAGTCATCTCAGCACAACGGAGACAAAATAGAGTCCGCAGGTGAACTGTTTTCGAAGGTCATGCCCTTACTTCAAGTCACGAACGCTTCCATACGAGACGCAATTGTGGTCGGTCTCGGCTCCATCAACAGGAATTTGTATAGAACGCTGCTGGAGTCAATGCAGCCCTCAGTAGCGATTTGCAACGACGAGGCCAAAATGCGCCTTGGCAGGCACCAACGCACCGCAAGCAGTCCACGTAGAAGTCATCGCACCGACCACCTACGAACAGAAGTCACCCATATATACAAGCTTACTTCGCATTTGCTACATACGCGTGAGACTTACAACGACGACTGGATTCTGAACAATCTGATCACCTACACGAAAGACTTGCGGCTGTTTCTTAATGATGCAGAAGTGCAGAACGAGTGGGGTTTCCAGAAGCTACGAACTCACTACTGCGGTTTGGTGGAAACCTTATACGAGGGGGTCAAGAAGACGAAAGATCCTCTGCGATGGATGCCTTTCCAGTCAAGGAAGGCTGCATTTGCCTTGATGGAGGACTGGTGTGGCTACTCACCAAATCAAAACCAGATTCGGCAGCGAGAGGATAGCATGAGACGATCAGTCTTGGACCGCGAGCATGACATGGGAAACAAAGGCATCGTCACAGCATCGATGGAGATCGAGAAAAGGGACCTGCGGACTGCTGCTCTGAGTTCCATGGCAGCACTTTGCGTAAGTGGCATCGAACTTTTACCATCGATTGACTTCTTGCTAACGTGGTGTGGCAGGGTGGACCAGTGAGCATCACTACAGAGAGCAAGGTGAACCTTCAATTCGACGTCCGCCGAATGCTCTCCTGGATCGACACGATATTCGACACAGTCAGCGACAAGACACATGCAATTGGTCGTAGAGCCCTCAAGAATCTCATCACACATAACAGGGAGCATGCTTATCTGCTTGGACGATCGATTGAAATGTGTTACATAGCCAAATCACCGAAGGCCCTCGCGAGTTACTTCGAAGTCGTGACGCAAATCCTCACAGAGTGTGACGACCACATGCCACCGTTCTGGAGAGTACTTTGCGCAGGACTTTACACGCTCGGAAACGACAGCAGCGAGATACGTATGAAGTCGGTGCGCCTCTTGAGAGTCCTGGAGGAGCGTTTGCGCAAGAGTTCCAAGTTACAAGACCTCGATATCAGTGTGTCAGACAAAACTACGGCAGTGTACAAAGCTGCGCAGTTCGAGGTCTCCCTGAGACTGACCAAGCAGCACGCGGAGATGGCGTTTCATGTCTTCTCGGAGTTCTCAACCTACTTCAAAATACTACAACCCGATCACCAGCGCAATATGGTGGCAGCCATGCTTCCTTGGATTCAGACTATTGAGCTTCAGTTGGACCCTAACGGAGGACCTACAGCAACGTCATATATGCTTCTCGTCAACCTCTTCGAGATTACGGTCAGATGTAGTACCGCTCTCCACAATGAGATCCTTGCATTATGGCAGGCTTTGGCAACCGGACCGCACGCGGGGAATGTCCAGTTAGTTTTGGACTTTATCATCAATCTCTGCCTCGAGAAAAAGGAGCAAAACTTTGTGGACTATGCGAAACAGATCGTAGTATTTCTGTCCGGTACGCCTGCAGGCCTCAAGGTCGTGGATTTTCTCCTACTGCAGATCAATCCCAAGGCCATGGTCGTCGAGAAGCGTGAGACGGCTCCAGTCCCTCAGGACTTTGTTTCGTTACCTTATCTAGCCGACCTGTCTCAAGTACTACCAATCGGCTCAGGCAACAAGCCGGTAAGCACTCCACATCATGTATCATTTCCGCAACTAATTTGGTGACAGGCTGGGCTGTCATTAGGTCAACTATGCTTGATACTCCTTGTCGATCTTGTCGTGTCCCCGAACAAACTTCCCCCTGCTAAGGTACCACTCTTGCTACAGGTCGTCCTTGTTCTATGGGACCACTACACGCCCCTCGTCCAGGACCAGGCTAGAGAGATGCTTGTACATCTCATCCACGAGTTGGTCATCTCGCAGATCGATGATCGGACCACGGATCCGGACAAACAGGCCATCGAAGATCTCATCGATTCAATCCGACGGCATGAGTCGAAGGTTGTCTGGTCCTATGATGACAACAATGGAGAGGCAGACAACGACAACGACATTCGGGTACCGCAAGCGATGAGTTTCATCACGGAAGAAGTGGTGAAGGTGTTTGCTCACATCCATCCCTCTCTCCGCGAAGATTGGGGCAAGATGACTCTCACTTGGGCCACGTCCTGTGCTGTGCGCCACATTGCGTGCCGATCATTTCAGATCTTCCGTTGTGTGTTGACGACCCTTGACCCGCAGATGTTAGCAGATATGCTGGCCAGACTATCAAACACCATCGCCGACGATAACAACGACTATCTCACGTTTTCCATGGAAATACTGACCACTATCAAGACCATCATTGAAGCCCTCGAGCCTGTCGATCTCATCAAATACCCCCAGCTCTTCTGGACAACTGCTGCTTGTCTGGACACCATATTTGAGCGCGAGTTCATGGAGAGCCTTTCGATGTTGGAGAGGCTTCTAGACAAGCTCGATCTCAGCGACCCTGCGGTTATCAAGTTGTTGATTGGAAGTCAACCACCTAAATGGGAAGGCACGTTCGAGGGTTTACAGTCGCCTGTATACAAAGGACTGAGATCAAGAGTCTGTTTAGATCGATCAGTCCACGTACTCGATCGACTGACGGCATTGCCGTCGAGCGAATTGGTGGGCAACGACAGTCGCTTGTTGTTTGCGGTTCTTGCGAATCTCCCGAGATACCTTCGTTTTTTCGAACAGGGGACTGTAGATCCATCGTGCATCAGTTCAGCAGAATTACTGGCGGGTGTCGCGGAAGGCCAAGGGCACGATGATCTTGCCAGGGCTCTGCAAGGGTTTGCAACGACCCGTTACCGAGCCGACAAGGAGTTCCTGTCACAGACGGTGTTCGGTCTCCGATCAGCCTTCTTCCCCGAGTTCGAGTACAAGTGTCTGACCTTCCTTATGGGCCTGCTCACAAACCCACTTCCGTGGTTCAGGACCAAGACGATGCAGCTCCTGTGCGTCATCGCTCCTGAGATCGACATGCGGAAGCCCGAAATCACATCCCATGGATCAGACCTCATATCGCCTCTGCTACGCCTCCTCCAGACCGAGTATTGCTCGCAGGCACTCGAAGTCCTCGACAACATCATGACCATGTCTGGGACCCCCATGGACAACAAGCATCTCCGAATGAGCATGGCCGGCGCCCATTCCAACCGCGCAACGCGCAAAGAGTACGAAAGCACGAAATGCTTGTATGGCATACCAGAGGAGACCGGATGGTCCATACCAATGCCCGCCGTCTACTCGCGTATGACAAGGAGTAACGTCCACGCAGTGTTCTACACCTGCGCCAGCACCGAAGCAACTGGAGTGGAAGAAGCTGCGACACCGGAGATTGAATTCCACGAAGAGTATCAGTATTCGTATTTCCCCGACCGCACCGCAACAATGATGTCGGACGACGCGCGAGGAGACGGCAACATGGGCGAGCTGGTCATGAAGCTGGATAGCCTCGACGACTTCTTCGAAGACAGCGTTTCCGAGGAAACACTCACCCGACAGAACAGCCACGCACTCGCTGCCCAAGCTGCGAGATACGCCAACGGCACCGGTGGTGTGCGCGAAGACCTGTACGACCAGCAGACCCTGCCCATCCTCCACAAGTCGCTCCAACACAACACAAGCGTGACGTCCTTCCAGACAAACTTCGGCGACCTGAAACTCCCACCCGCGAGCCGCGACCCAGAGGTCATGACGCCCACTGCCTTTAACCTCCCAGCAACGACCACGACCCTGGCCCGGCCGGGCTTACCGCCGCGCTCACTGACGTCTCCGGGACAACGGGACCAGTACCAAGCCTCCCAACCCCCCGACCTCCTCTCCGGCGACGAAGGAGGCGACGAGCCCTTGTCCGATGACGACTCCTCAATTGGCCGCAGCGCACCCTCTGACAAGTCCTTCTCCCTCGAAAACATCATCCGCCCCGGTCACGGCCTACGATCCAACTTGCGCTCGGGCATGCGCCGCCTGACCGGCGGCGGCGGCGGCGGCGGCGGCCCTGACGTGAGAGAGAAAGAGAAACTGCGGGATGCTGTGAGAGCGCAGTTGCTGCAGAAGAACCCGCGAGTGCCCAAGGTGCCGGACGTGTATCTGCAGAACCCGAAGAGCGCGGATCCCTGAGAGGAGGAGGGGGGAGGGGGGGGGGTGCAGTGTACAACGCGTTGTATATAGCCAGTGTGTACGTATGGATGGGAAACATACCAGAGCCTTACAGCAACGAATGGGGAATCATGGAGTCGACTGCAACAAATGCCACCACCTCTACACATTCATGATGGAAATCGACGTGAAGATGGGGACGTTCCTAGACTACCGCAGCTTGATTCCGTGCTTTGCCAAATCCGTACAAATCCTTCCTTCTTACCCGCCACGCGATTTCGCAAGGCGTAGAAAAGACCAGGAACAACGGAAGCAACGCCTTTCCCCCTCTCGTCAAAAGCCGAAGCAACAAAAAGGCCCAAAAGGGTAAGGTTGGGCCCAAAAGGGTAGCGCCAGGCTCAAAAGGGCAAAGCTAGGCTTAGAAGGGTGGCGCTAGGCCCAAAAAGGCAGGTTGTGCTTGGGCTCGAACCGGGGTCGCCAGAAGCCGACTAAACACACGTAATCAAAATCTGGAGTGCTAACCGCTACACTACACAACCGTTTTGACATAAGCCTTGACTAAACATTGTATATAGCTTAAGCCAAGAGAAACTGCCGCCACTACGAACGGTATCAAGTTGGGTATGCTCTAGGAAGGCAGCACTCCGTTGACTCGATTAACTAGGTGATTTGCTTGCATCACATCAACCTGGCTATCGATCGAATCCATATTCCAAAGCCGCAGCCAGCCGTCGTTCATTCCCGGTTTTTGTTACCACCGCGTGTATACACATCTTGCTCGAAGGTCGCCGGCTCTGACCAACACATGCATTCATTCCTCAGGACAGAGCAAGCTACGCAATCACCTGAAAGAACAGCACCTGCAAGCTTAGAGGCAGACACCGGCTGCAACCTGTATAGAGGTGATCTCATTTCTGCGTCGTATATAGCACTGTGGGGTTTTGGAGAGCGAAGTCACTTCTGATGAACTGCGATACCACAGTCGCCTTCATGACAGGCTCTCCTGGCTACAGCCCCGGCGCTGAAGCCGCGCATGACCTCCAACCACCTAGCCCTCTCCCACAAAGGCCAGATCGCCTGCACATGATTACAAATACGCCGGACTGTACTCACAGTCTCGACTATGTGTTTCGAAATCATCCCGACCAGGTACCACTCTTCGAAGCTGACCCACAGCAAGGCCCTGACCCGACAGTCATGTTCCGCGAGATCCACATCTCTCATGACTCCTACTGCTTTCGGGACCCTAGCATGCCATATCCCCACTCCATGCCCGGCGGGCCCATCTGCGGCAGCATCTGCTTCGGCGGTCCCATCTCGCCAAACGCCTCATACTGCGGTCGGCCACTGGCCCCTACACCCGGAGGAGGAGGAGGCAGCGGCGGCATGTTGCGGCCACCGTCCATGTTCATCCTCATAGCACCGCCTTCGAACATTTGCGGTGGTAAGTCACCTCGCATGTGCGGGGGCGCAAACCCGGGTGGCATGCCTCCCTGGCCCATGCCGCCACCAGGCGCGCTGGACGGGTTGAAGAACCCAGGCGGGGCGCCCTGCGGTCCCTGAGGAGGAGCGCCGTGGTAGGGGCCGTAGCTCATTGGGGGAGGGCCGGGGATGCCGAAGCCGGGCGCGTGACGCATGCTAGCGCTGAAGCCGGGGGGAGGGGCGACGTTGCGGTCTTGCTGTGCGCGTGCTTGTGGGTGTTGGGGTTGTGGCTGCGACTGGTTTTGCTGCATCTGCGCTTTCATGAAGAAGTTGTCGTGCGGGAACTGTTGGTGTTGCGGTATGCTGGGGCGTCTGTTTGGGTTGGGCTCCTGTTGTGGCTTGTTGCGCTGGAACTGGTTCGAGGGGTCTTCGAAAAACCCTGAGGTTGGTCGCTGCGAGGTTTGACGCATCTGCCGCAAAGCACGCTCATGGCTCGCGTCTTGATCGCGCCTCTGCGGGTCGGGTTGGCTGAACGGACCATTGTCTAGAAGGCGGCCATCGAACAAGCCAGGTGGAAGTGCTTCAGGCTTCGGTGCCGGCTGGTGGGGTGGCTTGTTGTCGAGGAACAGTTGGAAGCCGTCGCTGTCGAGCTGTCTTGGCGCCTGCTGAGACCGACGCTCGATGGGGGTCTGCATGGAAGGCTGTATAAGATTCAAGAGAAACTCCCTGTCACGACTCAGATGTGCTGGTCTCGCAGCATCGTTGTTAAGCAGCGACTTCAGATCCGCGGAATCACGGCTCGGCCCATTCCTGAGCGATGTATCGTCGTACATGGACCGACGCTGCTCGCGCAAGCCCCGATTAGGGCCCATGGACTCAGGCATGTTCCCTTGCCCGAACTCCTCCCTAGGGGAGAACAATGCACGACCTTCTTGGCCAGTCATTGCTCGTATGCTCTCGTGATCTTCATGCTGCAATTCAGCGATGGCCTCGCGCTTGAGCACGTGGTCTCGCATCGGTGCTCCGAACACATCCTTACCATCATCGAATGGAATGGCTTCGGTCTGTTGGGAAGCACGCGCACTCTGCGAGGGCTTGTGCGTAGACAGCAAGTCGGACAGAGACGCTGGACCACTACCAACTGGCTTCGCTTGGGAGGGCTGCGAGCCGATGTTTGCCCCTCCGAGCATCTGCAAAATGCGCTGGAATCCCTCTTTGTCCTCGTTTGGAACGCTTGGCGCCGGACTCGCAGTCGTGGCCGTTGGCAGAAGAGCTTCAGCCTGCGCTCGCGGTTTTTCCTCTTTCGGCGCAAAGAATCCTGCGAATCGTGAGGACTTGGGCTTCGCAGACTGAGAGTTTGATAGTGGCGTGCTGCTCTTCCCAAGAGTCTCTGACGGCTTCCTGTCCCCGAAATGACCAAACATCTTCTCGGGGTTCACGTCCGCAGCGAGAGGAGTCACTGGCTTCGACAGCGCCGGGACTTATTTCACACTAAGGACCGGCTCGGCCACCGGCTCTTCTTTCTCCTCAGCAGGCGTTGCTCCTGCTTTCATGCGTTCTTTCCACCGCTGAAAGTCCTCCTGAGTGTGAGCCTGATTCTTCTCTTTCTTTTCAGAAGATTCATCCATCCACTCCGGGTCTTGTTCCATTCGAATCCCCCTCGTCCACTCTCGCTCATTGCGACGATCTTTGTCCCTTTCTCTGTCGCGCCAACCCCTGTCCTTCACCATCTCTCTATCCTCCTCAACCTCACGAGATCTTAGGTTATTCTCTTCACGGAGCCAAGGCTGCTCGAACTTGGCCCTGCCAGCGACGTTCCGACGACCGGCATTTTCATTGTCAAACTCCCCATCTCTTTCTCGCTGGTTTCCGTTCTGCTGCCTATTACGGTCTCCGTTTCTCTGCATCCTCTCGCCTTCATCATGGCCAAAGCTCTTGCGCGGCTTGACGCTTGTCCAGCCTTCAGCATCATCTCGCCCAACGCGACGGCCATTTGTCACACTCATTCGATCTCGAGTACGATCGTTGTCTCGTTCCTTGAAGAACCTATCTCGAAAATTGGTGCGATCGTTGTTGGACGTCTCATCCAATTGTGTAGTTTGCGTGGGCTTGCCGTTGGACTCACTCGACTTTGCAGGATTTCGGGCAGCTGATGCGGATGCGAAGGAGGTCTTGGGAGGGCCAAGAATGACGTCGTCTGAAGCTAGTGATTATGTCAGCGGGGGTAGAATTAAAGCGACTGAAGCAAGACCAACCGGTTGTAGAGGTTCTTGTCATACGTCCTGCGTTAAGTAGTGACGGACGTTGGGGTGTTTCATGTTCTGAGGGGTGCTCATCCGAGCGGGCATTCTGTGCGCGCAGCTGTTGTTGCTTATTGCGCTGTTCTGGTTGTTGCCTTGCGGGAACCTTGTCAGCTTGGTTGTGAAGCAGGATTCGGTGGCGAACATACTCCATCCATTGCTCGATGGCAGGAAGGCCATCAGGCTTGCATATCAATTCCGACTTCCGAAGTCGCAGTAGCTGGTCTGGCGTGTATCTTTGGCCCCCCGTCATGGCTGTCAGGTCTATTTTGTGACCACTATTCGCCACGGAGTGGAATTGGTTCCGTAGCAAGAGTGTAGCACAGAGTCGAGAAGAAGGAGGACAGTCGATGTAGGAGGTTCCAAGGAAGTTGCTACGGTGGTGTCGGCGAGAGAGTTGGTGGTCTCAGAGGCTGCCTGTGTTGGCTAGTGGCCAGCAATGTGAAGCTCCAAGGAGCTGTCCTGTTCTCTTCTTGTAATAGCCTAGTTTTCTCGGTCAATCTCTTATAACGTCGAGCGGGTTGATGCAGATTTCGAGGCTTCGACGTGGGTTTCAGGCTGGACGATGGCGTGAATTTCAAACTCGGGATACGCTCTGAGTGGAGAGTGAGAAGACGAAATTCGCTGTTTGTGAACAGAATCGTGAAGCGCGTACGCTCCAATGACCGGGGGAGCGACACCGCACTGAGCGGGCCCACGAGTGGTAAATGCTCGGAGTTGGCGATGGCGGAGTGAGACGAGGCGGAGCAGTGATGCTCTGGGTCGAGGCGCGTCTGCAGTTTGGCGACAAGCAGTCTCGTACGTTCCGTGCGAACGATTGGGCGTTTTGGGATGTTGTTTCGGAGTGGACTCAGGTGTAAGGTGTGGTACTGGCCGTTTATTGCATGTTGCACTCTGGCGCCGTCTCAAACCCCGGTTCAAGGCGGTGGGCATCCGCAGGCGGCAGAATCGAAGCGAGAGTCGGACAGTCGGACCCTGCGTAAGTGGTATTAATCCGCTTAATGCTACAATATCTTACAGATACATCTTACAGACACAGTGATGTACAACGGACCGTGGTTAGTCTGTACATGACTGACTACTCAACTAGATATCGAAGCCTCTTCTGCAGCTGACAGCGCTTGCACAGTGACACTCGCACCCTTCCAACTCCACTCATCCACCCGCTCTTGATCGCAGCTGTCGTACAGCTGTTTCGCCAGCCACTGTAGGGTACTCCTGTTCTCATCCTGACTAGCAACCTGAAGTTGGATCCAGCTCAGGAGTCCAGACCGCGTGATGAGCGTTGTGCTGCCCTCCACCAGGGTCGCGCGATGGACCAATCTAAGAAGCTTCTCCTTGAGCTGTTTCGAAGGTGATGGCGCACTGTACAGTACAAGAACACGCTCAAACATATTCCGTGCTCGATAGATGTCCATGTCCTGTGCTTTGATGTCAACGGCTTTGTTGTAAACATGTGGGGGAGGACGACTTACCGCAGTGCTCCGTAGGCCTTCCGTGAGAAGATCCACCAGCCACTCGACCTCTTTATGATATGCATCGTCGTCATCCGGTTCTGCGAGGATGATCTTCTCTGCCCAGTACGAGGGAAGTCGGCCGATGTTCCAGGATGGCCCCCGTTGCAGGAACTTGTTGATCTTCGGATACATGAAATGCGAAGGGTCAGTGAGCACTGTCAGAGCCCTAGCAGCGAATACACCGACGATGTAGGGGAGGGCCTGGCTCTCGATGACTGTACGTGAGGTTTCTATGAGCTCACCGAGGAGAAGATCGACTTGTTCCCATTCCGAATAGGTCGAATTCTAGGTACTGGGTGTTAGTAGACGCACTTAACAGTTGTATTAGGAATGTCACCTCAATCTTCGGTATCAGTTTGCCCTTGAGTATGGCGAGAGCCTGCCTTCGGATGTCGCTATAGTTGGAACATAGACACAAGACAAGGTCTCCAACGGCTCCGTCTTCAATGGCTTCTTCAATCTCCTTCTGCATCCAGCGGTTGAGACCGGGATGGTTCTCGTCTTCATGAGGCAGCCTCTCCGTCTCTAGAAGTTTACGTTTTTCCCCTTTAGTGGCATTCACGTCAGTTCTAGCAGACGAGTCTACGTTCGATAGCGTCCCATCACTCTTCTGTTGCTTGTCGCCAGTAAGGTTGAGGGATTGGCATTCCATCATTGCCCGCTTGACGACATCACCCAATCCTCTAGCCTCGGTGGCCTCGACGATGTCTCTCGTGATGCCTTCTAATACGGTTGCATCCTCCCCAATGCCCCGAAGGAGAGTCGATAGCCTCACTACCCAGCACGAAATGCCGGCTAGGTGCTCCGGTTCTGACTTTGCGACGAACGGCCATTGTTCTTTCAGCGTTGTCCATAACAAACTCACAGGGGCGCATTTAGCCTGGAGGTCAGTATTAAACTGTGCCGTTATGATACTGTCTAAATCGTCTTGGTACTTCACAGCTTTGGCGACGAGTCGACGGAAGCAGTCATCTAAAAAGTCGAAAACAGCATCCGGGGCGCTCCATGTTTCGCTGGATGCCAAGCTCAAAACTAGCGCGTCCAGTGATAAGTTCTCCGTTTCTTGCTGGAGTATTCCGGTCTCGGTTATGACTGACGACAGCAAGCGCTGTATCTGCACTACAGATTCACTCTTGGGACGGACCACCACTAGCTTGAGAAGAGTCATGAAAGGTGTGAACCTCAGGGTTTCTGGTCACGATCAGCGGTCTGCGTGGAACTACGAGATAAAGGATCGTACCTGGCTTCCTCCACCATTGCATGTTGGGTGAGCGGTGCGCGATGTCGACAAGATGATTTAGTTCCAACAATCGCATCTCGCCAAGCTCATGAGGTGTGCCAGCAGTCTCTGCTCTGGACAAAGCAGCCGCCAGTGCTATCGAAACATCGAACTTCTCATCCAAGGCAATTTGTGGGGTAAGCTCGTAGTAAAGAGCGAGCAGTCTCGTGATAGCTTCCCGCTGTACCATGTTGTCTTCAGACATGTTTCGAAACGTAGCGATTACGTCTTTCATTTTGGGGCACCGTTGGCAAAATGTAGAAAGAAGCTTCGCGGAGGCTTGTCTCCACAACAACGGCTGCTGCTCCTGTGATGATGCAAGACTCTGGAGTACCTGTCGTAACTTTTGAAAAGCTATGGTCAACAGACGAATGGCAAAGAAAGTGATCAAACGCGAATTCTGGTTCAGACATCTTGCGAGGATCTTTTGGCTCAGAGGTTGCGGCAGAATGCTTTCGATGACGATAGATACAGGTGGCGGAATAGTACTGTAGCCCTCCTCGCGGCCGAAATACTCTGGCACAGACAGCTGTACAGTAGAGAAGAGAAATGAGGAATAGCCGATCCATGTTGCAGTAAGCTTCGGATCGAAAGTGAACGAGGCCTTCTTGAAGAAGTAGTCGGCAACCAACTCCGGCGCAGACTTGAAGATTGCCAGTATCAACTCCAGCTCTAATTTGTTCGCGTACGGTCGTAGGTTCTGAATGAATGACGCCAAGACAGTATTTCGTACTGATGCTCTTCCTTTGTGTCTGCCGTACCACTCTACGGAGTCGAGTCCTAAGTTAATAGAGACAAAGTTTTCTTCGGTTTCGTTGAGTTTGGGCTTCTTGTCAGTACCTGGCGGATACCATCCTGATGAAGATCGCAATGCACCTAGTTCGGGAGTAGTGCTAACAAGCAGTAGAAATTCATGAGCGACGATATCTATTGACTTCTTCTCATTCTCTATCTCATCGGATGACTGCTCGGCCCTGTACAAACTAGCGATACTGCTCAACGTGCGTTCGGTCAGAACATTGCGCTTGCTGAACTTGGAAAGAGTAGCGTCTAGGACAATTTGAGCTTTGACGACGTTGATAATCTCCGTTGCAACTTCGGGTGAGTCGTCCCTGATGTGATCAAATAGCGCTTTGACAACATGGCTGTGGTTCAGTATGCCAGTCTTTGCGGTCTCGTCTTGGTACCTAAAGTGAGCCAGAAGATAGCGAATGGCATTGGACCTGACAGACGGCTTTCGTCGATCTTCGGCACTAGCGTCAGCTAACCCTTTCCGTATTCCGAGATTCCTCGCCAGTATTTTTGTATCAAGTGTATAATCCTGTTTCAAGAAGACATGACGCGCTACTGCGCCTCCATCAAAGGAGACGATTTCCGTTAGCATACGTAAGCATGGCGAAATGACATGTTCCTTGTGCTTAGGAGCCGCAAGGCTACGTGACACCAGCTTTAGCTGTGCTGGTTGAAGTATGGTCTTGCAGATCGATATGCCGTGGTCGCGGAACTCGAGTTGTTTTGACAGAGTCTTCAACAGTAGCGCGACGATAGCTGTAACGGCAGATACAAGATAGTCATTGTTCGATTGAGATGCCCAACCCCAGGTTTGCATGAGACCGGACAGATATGTAGCATCCTTCTCAGCAGGATCCTTTGGTTTCTCCAATTCGAGGTATTCTCCGAGAATGGCTCGTTGTCTTGGCAGATTCAGGTCTTCCTGGGCATACACTATGGATTCGAGGAAGGCCTTGAAGCTCTGTACACCTGTAACAGGACGACGTCAGCACCGCACCTGCCGCATTGTATTCATAGCAACCTACCGCTTCGCAATTGAGGCGCTGCATCTTGCTGAAATTTAAGCAACAGCTGGAGCTGGCGCGCCGAGTGAATCTCCTCTGCCTTTGGTCGTTGCTTCTCAGGCTGGTCAAGTCTCTGGCGCTTTGCATGTCGAGGATCAGCACGGTGCTGCGCCGAAGACTCCGCCAATCTTTTCGCCATTTGTCGGGCGGCCGAGTGTGGTCTTTAGAAGAAGCAGATCAAGCTGGTCTCAGTAATGCGGTAGGCGGAAGACAGAGTTGTTATCAGATGGCGCTATAAGTTCGGCGGTCGGTGTTCAGGGTCCAAACACTCGAGGACCTCACGGGCCTGCTGCCGAGCGCCGGCGAGACAATGGAACGTGATCTCCTTCCCACACATCGATGCTGTACCCCTCGTTCGTCTAGACAGAGGAGCCTGAAGGCCGTTCAGATGAATCGAAGCCGATCACGGTAGGCGTTCTCACATTGACAGCGCTTCATGCGAGCTGTGAGAGAAATGTAGTTGCAAAGCTTTTCCAGCGATTCGCCATAGCCAATTTGTACCTGTGGATGTGATGAATCTCTTAGAGATGACCACAGTCTCACATGTCTTGCCTTCATCCTGAATTTTTAAACTCAGTGTGTTGTAAAAGAACCAAGTCGGAGTTGGAGAAATCATGGCTTCGGTGCATTGCGGGTGTCATCAGCGCGGTTCGTCATGCATATTGCGGACCACTACACTTCGATATTGGGCACCCTTTGCTCGAATTCTAGACATGTTCCCTGGTGCGGATCGCTTGATCTTGTTGACGACACTAACATTGTCTTACAGTCACGTCCACAGAGGCCTGGAGACATAGAACTTGCCCATGGCTTCTTCGAACACTCCGCCATTAGCCCTCACTGGTGGATGCATGTGTGGCGCAGTTCGATACGTCGTCAATGTCTCTGAAGATAGCCAATGGCCGCCAAAAGTATGCCTCGCTACCTATCAACGCGGTTGAGGTTCAGTGCGGCTAATGCTACGGAGTCGGGATCTTGCCAGTGTACGATGTGCAGGAAACAGACAGGCTGTCTGCTACCTCAGTTCTTTACCGTCAAGAACTCCCAAATGGATCCGCCTTTCAAGAGCCACTCGGCCTACAAGCAGTATCGTTCAAGTCCCGTTGCGACACGAGGATTTTGCGGTGATTGCGGAAGCGCCTTGACATTCAGCTGGGATTCGCAGCCGGAGCAGTTCGAAATATGGCTTGGATCGCTGGACGAGAAGTGGGTCATTGGAGACAAAGTGGCAGGCTCGGAGAAAGAGACGGCTCACGGTACAGTGGTTGAGCGTCGTGGAGGTATCATCAAGGAGTTGTACGGCAATGCTCACAACATCTTCTTCGAGAATGCCATTGTTGGCATGACGGACAAGCTTCCGGGCAAGAAATTCCTGACAAGGTCACAGGACAGGGACGAGCTCTGAGTAACTAGCAGGCGCCGTGAGAGCTCGATTGGTAGAGAATCAGTTAGGCTCATCTCTCGAGGTGCTGACTTCTGCGATACACGCCCAAGATCTCACCGAGCGTTTGCTCTATTTTTAATCGAACTATTGAGTCGAAATGCGGAAGTGTCACATCGGTATCTAGCAACTGGCTCCACAAGATAAGCGCTTGGAGACTCGCTCATCCTTGCAATCGTACTGTGCTCGAAGGTGTGCATATACACCAACTGTGCGGACTCTATTTCGGAAAATCGCCCTACTGTTCACATGTACTCTCGAGCCTTCTTCGCCAATGTTAGAAACGCTTCAGTGACGTTCCCTAATGAAGACCGGGCAAGGAGAGCGAAACGAGACAGTACCCACCGACTTCTTCAATGTCTTGTTCCGATCTCTCTCTCTCTCACCTTGTGTTGAGGCTGAAACCAGCGCGGCAGGCGGTGGAAGCACACGCGCGGCAACGGCTTTTGTGGAAGTCCGCCGTCCGTTTGATCGGGATGCACTAATTACAGTATATCTTATCGACCACAACACCGCACTTCTGTTGGTATGCAACCAACCCGTACGTTGTCGTAAAGCAACCTGCTCGAGACCACCGGACAAGCTTGACTTACTATGGATACCGGCTACTGTCATCTGCCAACCTGTCAACAAACGCCCTGAGCGTCGATTGCAGCGCTTGAAACATTCACCACACGCGAGCACGCGCTGTCTCAAACACTGCCACTTCCACTTCCAGCAGCTTGTTCCACCTGCTGCAGCTTGCCATGACCGATGCCATAAGAGGCCAAGTGGCCAGCTCTGCCGCGAATGTGACAGCTTCCTTTGTTCCATCTGCAAAGGACCTGTTTATGGTGGTTCCTCGTCTCCTTCGGAGGGCTGGCTCCTTCGCATTCTACTACTTGCCTGACCAGCTTGACAACATCATTGGAAAGGCAACGGAGAGCAGCAGTGCCACTGTTGTAGCTACGGCCATAGAGACTATGAATACCACCGTGATCACCTCCAGTGTCTCGTTTGCCCAGGCCACCCCGACGCCACTGTCGACAAGTAACACAACGACTCGAAACTTCTTGTCGTTCACGAGCTCTGCTTTCAGCTTTCAGAATGTCAGAAATATGGGAGGAATCTTCAGCTACCTCACTTCGAAGTGGGCTTTGGCTACGTTTGCTGCAGTAAGTGATATACAGCATTCATGCTAAAGCGAAGGTTTTGCACTCTCGTGTGATGGATCTGACCTGACCCTTGTGACAGGCGATTGTCCTCAACCGTACCCACTTCTATGCATCCTCTCGTGTACCGCTCAACTTGAAGTGGCACGTCCAGCTCGCGCTCCGTCTTGGACCTATTGTCGTCTTCGTATATCAGATTCAGTTATTACTGC
>NAJN01000786.1:0-17316 GCA_005059845.1 Cryomyces minteri | reverse complement strand
AGCGGCGTTGTACTCGTGAGAGTTTTGGGCCGGACAGCCGGTCTCTATATATCCATGCTTTCTTTCCGATCCATCATCGCAGGGGCGTTCGGGAGCGACTTAACGCCACAGTCGTCTTTGGCTCGGCTTGGCACGCTGTGAGAGTATTGGTTACAAGGCATTGTCTCTTTTCCTTTTGCGCTGCGCCCAGACCCCCTGTTTCTCTCTCCCTCTCTCTTTATCTGCTTCACTCTGTTCAGCGACATCAATCTGGTCTGGCACTACTTAGGTTCTTGTACGGCTCCTAGTGTACAAAAGGTCGGTTAATTCCAAAACACGACCGTCCTATCGAACCACATCACGAGCGTCTTGCAAATGCTCTTTCGCCTCTCTTGCAGGCGTTTCTGTCGACTGTATGCGTGCGGGTGCAATACTACGTACGTGCGTAACCTTACCGGGATTTACAGAACACGAACACTCCACTTCGTACCTCATCGTCGATGCTGCTTGCCCCTAGACTTTCCGTCAGCCCGGCCAGAAAGAAGCAGCTGTCTGCTACGCCCGAGCCCTCCCTCCCAACCCTCCAATCGATTTCGAACGCGCGGAAGAGACCGTCAATCGCACTACCCCGCCATGCTCTCGTGTCCCCCCGGATTCCTTCTTGCTCTCTTGCCCCCTCTCCCATGGTCCGGTCTCCGTCTGGCCGTCGACCACTCCCCTTCTCACGTCCCCCCTCCCCGCTCGCCCCCGCCCCCACCCCATCTCGAACCCATCTCCAGCCCCCGACGAACAGCGCGCGACGGGGAAGAAGGCTGTGAGCGCGCTGGTGGCCGTCAAACGCACGCACAAGGGGCTGTGGGAGCGGTGAGTTCGAAGGGGGGGGAGCGGGGTTCCCGCTCCTGTCGGGCAGGGAAGGGGGGGAGGGGGGCTTGCGTCGACGGCTGTGCAGAGAGCGCTTTGTGGCGCGATGGAGTGGTCTGGTATGTGTGGGCAGGGATCGGCGAGCAGATGGTGGTGGCTTCGAGACCGGCGGCCCGTCCGTGACAGCTTGCGATGCGGCCGGGTCCGGAGGCGTTTGTTTGCACTTCACTTTCGTGGGCGCGGGGTTTGTCGTCGGGGCTTTTCTTCGTTCGCTGGCGGACCTGCCTACGTACATACGCACAGCCCCAGCCCCAGCCCCTGGCCTCCCTCCTCCTCCCTTCTCGCCTTCCCCTTCCCAGTGCGCTCCGCGCCACCACCTCTGCCGTCCTGACACGCGCGACCACGCAGCCACACGCGCACCCCACGCAGATCGCCTGACGAGGTGGCCTCGAGAGAGAGACGGAAAGGAAGGAAGAAAGAAATATAGAGAGGAAGCAGAACGACCAGCCAGGACCTCTTCGTCAGCCCAGCTCGCAGCGCGAATGCAAAGACACGATGCAGGGGGTATAAAAACAGCAGGCAAGCAACAAGATCTAGCCGCGCCAATTTCAGAACTCCGAGGTGATGAGGCGCGTTTGGAAACGCGTGGTAGTGCACAAGATTGGGCGCAATGCAGTGAGGAGAGCATCATGGGCATGAGAGCAGCTGGCACTAGACGAACATTGACATGAAGGGAAAAGGAAGGCAGATTGGCAGGTGGGTGAACATGAATTGCTGGCTCGATGGAGTGGTGGGCGGACAGGACCGTCAACGCTGGAACTCGTGGTTCAGAAAACAGTGTAGCATGCTCCAACCGCAGCCAGCACGCTCAGGACCACAGAGGGGAAGCGGATCGAAGCACCCGAGGAACTGCCGGCATTGTCGAAGGGGCTGCCTCCGCCTCCAGCGCGCGATGTCGATGTAGAGGGCGGCACGGCACTCGTGCTCGCACTCGTCGCCGTCTTAACCGTTGCCTGGGCCGCTCCGCTCGTGTGCGTTGACGTGCCAACGGCGCTGCTGTGGGTAGAGGCCAATGTCGATGCCGTAGTAGGAGACGCAGTTAGCACGACCGTCACTGTAGCCGTAGACGTCGGCGTTGTCGAAGCGGCAGACGTCGACACGACTAAGGGGATGCTGGAAGTGGAAGCCGCAGAGCTGACTGAAGGCTGGCTCGACGTGTCAAACAGCAATCCGTTGCTCGTGGCCGCCACGCTCGACAGCACCAGCGTGCCGCTGCCGATGCTCGGTGTCACCGTGATCGCCGTGGTACGGGCTGTACGCGGAGTACTAGTGCTGATGCTCGGGAGCAGCATGATCGTCGTCGACACGGCCACGTTTGCGCACAGCGCCTGCACGCCCTTGCTCGCGAGGAAGCGCCACACCAGATTGTCGCCCTGACCCTTGACGTCGTCAAAGCTGCACGCGTGCACTAGCTGCGCGCCGATGGCCTGCAGGCCGGCTACGCATGCCGCGGAACAGATGTTGCTGCTGCTTGTGAAATCGGAGGTTTGGCAGTCTGGTATCGGGGCGGTGTAGATGGCGTTGCAGGCTGCTGGGAGATTGCTGGCGGCGGGCGTGAAGTCGCAGAGGGCGACGGCGTGGGTGGTGCGGACGAGGAGGGCGAGAGGGAGGAGGAGAAGGAGGGGCGCGGTTTGTGGTGAGCTGCGCATCTTGTTCGTGGGGTGATGGAACGTCGGAGGTGATTGTCGAGCGAGTGTCAGGAGAGGTACGTGCTTGATACCGTGTGGTGGAAGGTCGTGAGGCGGAGGGTGCGGTGAATGAGTGGACGAATGGCTGGAATCGTGATCGCGGTGTTGTTGACGTGGGTGTCTTGAAGACGGTCGTTGAAGACGGTCGTTGCGACAACTGCTCCTTCCCAACCTGACCCGACGTTTCTTTGAGATCTCCAAGATTCCTCCAAAATCCTCAACGCAACAGAAAGAAGAGCAGTGCTAACGATGAAACACGGTCTTCAGCAGTCGTTTGTACAGCGCAGCACTCGTTTACAAGACCACCGTAGCAACCCGTGCAAACGGCGTAATGCGATGCGACGTTGCGCGGCGCGAGGCAAGGCTTCCTTCGGTAGCAGAGGAGAGCCACGAGCAGAGTGGAGCGGAGCAGAGCAGAGATGCAGGCTACGCGACACCTGCGTGAATGCCGACGAAGAGCAGCTACCTCGCCTGCAAAGGCTGCAAGGGAGAGAGAGAGCGAGGGAGAGGGAGGTGACAGTGAGGTGAGGTGAGGTTAGGGAGCGAGATTCAGCAGCAAGAGAAGGCCAGAGTCAGAGGAACGGGCAGAGCAGCGAAGCACCAAGGGAATGCGAAGGATGTCAGGAAGAGGGAGATACAGATGCGAATTGTGCCTCCTTCCCTTCTTCCCTCCCTGCCTCCCTCCCTCCCTCCCCCAAAACGTCTCTCTCACTCTCTCGCGCCGTACCAGCCTCTCCGGGACAAACGCCGGCTATCACTCATCACCCATCGCCCATCATCCATCAGCCAGAATCCCACTCCGCGGCTCCACCCTCCCACCACCACGGCTTCACATCGCACCCTGCTGTACTTCTGCGAGCACTACGACGCGACGACCCCACTCCCCCAGCCCACACGGCCAGTAGCAGGTGCCGCGCGCGCACAGCAGCTTGTTTCAGACGGGCGGCCCACGGGATGGCGGACAGCTGCGCGATGTGGCTATTCTCGCGCGGACGGCGGACGGCGGATGTGTGCGGGATTGGCGATGGCCCCGTCAGTCAGCGGCAGTCGCAGGAAGCTGAAACACCAAGGGAAACCTGACGTTGGAGTTCGCGTGCCTCGATGCCAAGGGCTGCGCCGCCATTGGCTGCTCACCCGGCCTGGCTGCGCAAGGGGGGCGGGAGGGCATCGACCTAAGTTTCGCCGGATCGGAGGGCCCGGCGAGCTGTGCGGATCCGTGCTCCGTTAACAGAAAGTGTCTCCCTTCACGCTTCTGCGTACTTGGTGCGAACGCGGCTGGTATGAGACATCTGGCAGGCACTTGCTGGGTCCCGAATGCACCAAGAGCGTTGTGGTGCTAGCGTCAAGGGGTGAAGAGCACGATTGCCATGTGCTGGGGTCTCGCACGTGAGGTGAGATGCTCTCGTCGCCAGCGTGGGTAAGATTGTTTGAATCTGCTGCGATTCTCGGACAGGCTGGTTAAGTCATACAATTGTTGCGCTATCGTTCAAACACGTCCCCAGCATACACTTTTCCCAACTAGACCATTCCAACTCGAAGCTGGAGCACCAAGGAGCATCGTCCCACGCTACCAAACCCCCTGGACTCCCCATCTCAATACAGGAGCAAAGCTTCTACTCCATGGTCAAAACGGCTCTGAACCGGACCTTTCCGCTCAACATGTAATCCATCGTCTCCTGAGCCTTCGCCAGCGGGAACTTCTCGACCATGCACTTGACGTCGTGATGTTGGGCGAACGCGATAGCCTCTTCGCTGTCGAGTGCGTGACCCGAGGGCCAGCCGTGGACGGAGACGCCCTTCAAGATCATCGGAACAGTGTTGAAGGGCACTTCGCCAACAGCTGGAAGAGGTGCTCGTCAGCCCTGCCAAAGTGCAGCAAAACCTAGATACTTACGTGCTAGGACGAGGACCTTTCCTCCGGCTGCACATCCATTCACTAGCGGGCCGATGACCTTGGGGTTCGGTGCCGTTACCACGATCAAGTCGGCTCCTGCTCGATATCAGTATAGTATAGTCAGCGCAGCATCCAGCTACGACGTACCGCCCATCTTGTTCAGCGCCTCGACCGTGTCCTCCTTGCTTCCATCGATGTAGTCTGTCGCTCCCAACTTCATGGCGAATTCTCTCTTGTCTCCGCTAGAGGATAAAGCCACGGTGCGGAAGCCCATCTTTCGAGCGTACTGAATTGCAAGATGACCGAGGCCGCCGAGTCCCTGTATCGCGACGGTGTCGCCCGCAGTTATCTTCATCTGTCTGATGCCGTTGAAGACGGTGACTCCAGCGCATAGCAGGGGAGCTACAAAGCGTGTCTGTGTTAGTACAGTCAACTCGGTATCAGCCTATGCACAAGCACGTACCGAACTCCGCTGGGTCCACGTCGGAGGGAATACGGACGGCGGCTTCGGTGCGGAGAAGGCAGTATTCGGCATCTGTGGTCATCGTGCGAAGTCAGCATACATACGGCGGACACGCCTTGTAGGCTCAGAGGTATGACGATACGTACATCCGCCATTCCTCGTGACGCCGTTGATGGCCTCGTTGTCGCACATCTGGAACATGCCACGGTTGCAAGCCTTGCAGATTCCGTCGTGTCCTCCATGCCACGCACCACCTAACGTCCATTGAGTACGTCTATTCTTCCAAGATTCTCTGTGGTGTCGACTGACCAACGCGGTCGCCCTCCTTCCACTTCTTCTCGCCTGGGCCCACCTGAACCACTGTTCCAATTATCTCGTGGCCCATAATCTTAGGTCTACGCAAAGTGTCTGTATCAGTCGCAGTGGTCCAAAAGCCGGAGGATGGCTAGAGGCAATAACTGCGAGGATTGACTTACGGCGGTCCCATCTGCCCCTGCTGCACGGCGGAGTCCGAATGGCAGACACCGCAGGCGTGCACCTTGATCAGGATCTGGCCCTCCTGGGGTTCCTCCATCGGGACATCTTTAATCTCGAGGTTTTTGCCTACGCCCTCGAGCACGGCGGCTTTGTAGGATTTGGGAAGGGAAGGCATGATTGTTTGATTGAGTGTTGGATCCTGAGAGATGGTTTCGACTTGGGAGGGAGAGAGAAGATATATGAATTCATCACGATCTAGGGATCTTTTGGACCATCGCAACTGCCGCCCGCGGACTTGACGTCGACATCACCAGATGAGGGTTTTCGCTGCTGATGAATGATTATGTAAGGATCCCGCATGGCCTGAGTCGACAGACGTCCCATTTGCGAGTGCTACTCCATTCCCACCTGAAGGGCACGCACTTCGACAGTTCGCTTCTGTCGCGGCCTTCCTAGGGCATATGGGTCATATGTTCCTCTCGGTTATCGCTGTGGTGTTAAGCCACTCTCGCATAGTTACATCATACGAGCTAATTTCTACACACCGCATTGAGAAGCGGTACCCGAATGCACGATTTACATTATATAAGCTAAAACACAACTAAAAGCTATATTCTAACTATGAGTAATTAGGCTTAGTAACTGTAGTAATTATAAATATTATGAATATTACAATTTTATTAAAGTACATAGTATTAGTATTAGATTAGAATTAGTCTTTTTATAATAGTATAAATTCTAATATAGTTATACTATACTAGAAATTAGCAATATGCTAATATATTACTAGATTATTAGAACAATTTATGTACTATATTATGTGTAGTAAACCTACTTTGTTTAAATACATAGACTGTATAGCTTCTTCTATTTGTAACATAGTATTGAACTACTTCTATATATAATATATCAGCTAATTTCTGTATACTATATAAGCTAGGAAAACCCCGGAGAAAATGTTTCGGAAACGGTTTTATCGCGCAAGTGTTCCAGACGTCACGAAGGCAGGGATCGACCCTGATGTGGTGGGCTGACACCGTTCCAAACGTCTTCTTGACTTTCGTCTCGTCCTTGTCTGCCGAGAGTCTACCCTTCCAAAGGATACATTACGCGAGATACTACATTGGGGGATCAGAGCGGCGTGCGATGTTTCCCAGACGCAATCAACGTGGGCTCTGTCCCATCTCCCCCGTCACAGTCAAGTATGGTATCCTGCCTCTGCACGACAACACGCGACTCTGCTAGAAGAAAGTGGCGTCCATTAACGTTCAAAACTCTGTGTAGAAGAAGCTCATTGTAGGAGAGACGAGTCTCTAGTTACTACTAGACATGTTGTAGTGGGAGCTGTCGGCTTGTCGGTGGTATAGGGTCTTACGTATGGAGATGGAGAGTACCTACCTAATCGAGCCATATCTTGCGCTACCTCGAACTACTCTGTCGCTCTTCCTGCTTTCTTACCTCCGTCAGCGAGCTCGCTAGTGGCTGGTCTCGAGGAGCGCGAGAAGCATATCGCCTCCACAGTACGAACCACGGGTCGATGGTAAAAATGTCGCGCAAACTGTGATCAAGGACTCTTCCAATAGGCCGAACGAGGACAATCGTGAATGGACCACGGTCGTTAAGTTGTAGGCTTAGAGGCCCCGTATGTACTATTACCATACAAAAATACCAATCGCTACGAGAAACACTACCCAACTCCAAAAACTCGACGCTCCAACATCCATATTCAGTCCTTCTTAGCAGGCGTTGCGCTGCGCTTCTCGAGCTTCTTCGGCTTCTTCTTCTCGGGTGCGGGCTTGGCTTCTGGCTTTGGGTCGGCATCGTTCGCATTCGGAGTCGTATCCTTAGACTTCGCATCTGCCTCTTCAGCTTTTGGCTCTGGTTCCTTCACCTTCGGCTCTGCTGCTTTGGGCTTTGCCTCTGCATCTTTGGTCTTCGTCTCTGCCTCTTTCGGCTTCGACTCCGATTCCTTCAGCTTCGACTCCGTCTCCTTCTTCGCATCTGCGCTCTTGTCCTTCGACTTCTGCTCCAGCTTTTTCGGCGCCTTCTTCTCCTTCGCCTCCGCCTTTCTCAATGCCTCGCCAGCCATGTTCAGCTTGTCGGCTTGTCTGAGCTCCTCGTCGACCTTCTTCATCTTCTCTCGTTGCGCACTTGCCGATGCCTGTCCTTCTTCGTCAAGCTCGACGACGAAATGACCGTCCGTAGGCTTCTTTGCATTGATGGTCAGCACGTCTTGCGGACACGCGCTCATGACGACTACTACGTCCCTCTCGGCCTTGAGCCGCACGTAGTCTCCTTTCTTGCCGGCAGGCGACTCGAACTTGACGTCTCCTTTGTCCGTCCATGGGATGTTCATGAACAAATTCAACGGTGCAGGAACCATGTTGACTGTGACGTCTGCTCCGACAGCCTTTGCGCCCTTCAACCCGGCTCTGTCGTTGAGCTCCTTGAGCGCAAACACCAGGTTTTCGGCACAGCTGCCATGCTCTTCCCATTTCTCCACTCCCAACCCTTTGTAGCGCTGGGGATCGCAAGCAGCGATCAGTGTGTCGTGTATGCCAGGAGAAGTGTCCTCGACAAGGGTAAGTAGCGGCTCGCGCAGGTTCGAGACTAAAGTGTCGTTGACTTTAGGGACAAGATGCTCGGTATGCGCACGGCAGTGGGGCATCGACATGTACTCCATGGCAGGGTTCTCGGCAGCATGTTGCGCGTTGTAGGCGGAGTAGGCGCTGTACAGAGAGCCGGCGGGGCCCGAGCCAGTCGCGGCTGTTTGAACGATGGTCAGTAAGGCGTCCTGCACCGAAGGTTTGACGCGCGAAGATCGAACGACAGAAGACTTGGCTCGAGAAGACTGGGTACGAGAGGGTTTATTGCGAGAAGACGACGGTAGTTTGCGAGGAGAAGACTTTTCGGAAGGAGATGATTGCTCGAGAAGACGCTGTTGTTCGCGAGAATATTGATAACGATCTATGGCGAGGGCTATACCAGATAATCCTGCCGCACCGACAGGTGTTTTAGAAAAGTCCTGTAGCTGCTCAACGTATGACTTATTCGGGTCGCGGTAGTGCGAGGCTGCGAAGGCGGATAGGGCTCCTTTCGAAGGAAGGTATGAGGTGAAGCCGATTCCAGAGGGCATGTAGGCGGACCATCCCTTCGATGCAGCTGCTTCATCGGAAGACTTCTTGTCCTCCGCAGCTTTGCTCTCAGCCGCTTTGCCATCGGCGGCTTTGTTGCCAGCAGTTTCACCTTTGTCACTTTTGTCACCTTTGTCGCCTTTGTCTCCTTTCGATCTCAGAGAGGGTAGATACGAAGTCCATCCCTTTGCAGCAGTCCCGCCTGAAGCTTTCTCCTCGCCTGCTGCCTCTCCGGAAGCCTCGTCGTTCTTGGACTTCCCCTCGTTCGACTTCTCCTCTGTAGACTTCTTATCTGGCTCTTTCTCATCTGATTTCTTGTCTGGTTCCTTCGCTTCCGACTTCGTGTCATCAGCCGCCTTCTTGTTGGTCGCTTCCTTCTTGTCATCAGCCTGCTTCTCGATGGGAGGTTGTTCTTTCCTTTCCTTCTTTTCCTTCTTCTCTTTGGGTTCCTTCTCCTTAGGAGCCAGCTTCTCCGGTGGATTGTGTAGAGCAAAAGCCCAGGTGTCAATCACTTGGGTTCCAGAAGTGTTTATTATCTTGATGATACTGCCACGCGGTACAAAGGTGGCCGTACCATGGCGCGCAGGAATGACTTGAAGCTCCGCAGACATCTTTGCGGTGGACGATTCGATGAACGATTGAGCAACAAATGAGTCGCTAATGGATACAGTAGATGTATGTATTAAATTCAGAGCTGTGGCAGTGCTGGATTCTGAAATCAAGTTCCGAAGGGTTCACTATGACGTACAGGGCTGGGAACGACAGAGCTCCAGAATCACTGGTGGCGCAGTACCAGTACCTACTGCAACGTACCTCACAGGGGTTGAAGGAAGAAGCCAAGCTCTGACACACCAACTCTGCTTCCAGACTCCCAGACATCGTTGATGTTGACAAGCGTTGCTCTGCCGGCTAAAGCTCTTTGCAGTGCTTGCCACGACGTACACCTTGTGAGACTTTGCGAGCGAGGAAGCAGGTTACAATTGTCTCAATTGAGTCTGCCATAGTCTCGAACGGTGGTTTTGTGTAGGTATAGTGAAGATGTTTTGTCAATCTCAGAGTAGTCCCGAGGCTTGTTGGTGCTCTGGATTTGGATCACCGCAGCGCGACATCGAGCGCCAGAATGCGGTGACAAGGGTGAGCTGACCCTCTTATCCAGATGACCGCAAAGCGCACTGGGTAAAGGGGTGTGATGTGCCGACATGGCTAAGACCACGGGAGCTACACGGAGGTCGCTAGGATATCTCTAGCTACGCCAGTGAAAGCTGATCAGGGACAAGTGATGAACGCACGGGGAAGAAGCTGTTGGATGGACGTTGCATGGCATTGTAGCTAACAAGACATGCAATCAATTGCACTTCACAGCTATGAATTGACAGTTATATGACCGATTAGAGAATGACTTGAGGTATTCCACGGTCATGCCGACTTCTCGTTACCATACCCTCCCTTTCCCTCGTGGTTCTCATACGTTTTCCCTTGCCCACCCCTACCTCCACCTCTGGGTCCTCTCTCTTCCAGGTCCTCTCGTAACCATTCCAGCACCAGCTGCCCTAGCTGACTATTCCCGTTCGCCCTCTCTCTACTCGCTTGCCCGTCTTGCACCTCGCTGAAATCTTCTATACTGCCCCACTTCTTCACCCGTCCGAGGCTCATGTGCACCAGATGGCTCGGCCATTGCGCTAAGTTATCCAAGATGTGCGTCGCATACACAATCGTACAGGCCCTTGTTTCGGTCTCGCGCTTCAGGAACTGCAAGAAGTTGTGCCGCGACAGGAGATCCAGATCAACGGTAATCTCATCCAGTAACAATATCCGCCACGGTCTAAGCAGCCCCATGGCCAACTGCACCCGTCTTCTCTCGCCATCGCTCACGGCATGCATACGCCACCCTAGATCTACATCTAAAATCTCCACAAGCTCGTCGCGCCGGTCGGTGTAGTAGTCACCGCCAACGGAAGCCAAGAGTGTGGGAACGTCGATATCGGTGCGTACTATGGGATTGAGAACCCATTCGAGGCCGAGGTAGGTCACACCTTCTAGGCCGTCGGTGAATGGATCGAGACCTGCTACCGAAACGGAGCCGGAAGGGGCCATGCGC
The DNA here is from genome assembly GCA_005059845.1 of Cryomyces minteri. Taxonomy (NCBI): domain Eukaryota; kingdom Fungi; phylum Ascomycota; class Dothideomycetes; genus Cryomyces; species Cryomyces minteri. The sequence continues at coordinate 6,662 of NAJN01000786.1, read as the reverse complement.
TTGCCGGAAAGAAGACGAAGGAGGGTAGTTTTGCCGGCGCCATTTGCTGTGATGGTCAGCATCAATTCAATCGAGTAACACATTCTGATGAGTTCTGTCTATTGTACCTCCTATAAGCAGCGTCCGACTTGCTGGCGGTAGGTTGAGGGTCAATCCTTGGAGACCGGTACTGCCGTCCGGAAAAGCGTAGCTGAGGTTGTTGACTGTGATAGAGGGTGCCAGTCCGCCGTCGTTTTGTCTGTAAGGTGCCATTGAGATTCGAAACCCAATAGAAAGCACAGAATACAGGCGGGTTACTTGACTGCTCACATGTTTGCGACGGCGCAATAAATGGAAGAGATGACGCAGGGTAGAAAGGCGCTAAACTTAAGCTTGCTTTCTGCCCAGATCTTCCGCCTTGGAGCCAGATTCCTCTGACCACCGCTCGGTCGAGCTCGAAGGCACATATCATTCTCCTTTGTCTTGCTAGGGTACTGCCGCTCTCTCTTGAAGAGAGGCTGTCGCCCTGACTCTTTCATATTTGCTCGGTCATGCACCCCAAGATCATCCGGCCAGTCCTCCAAACTCTATAGCCCTCAGATCTTATGCACATGTTGCGAACTGCGAGATTGCTTTCCGCACCTGCCAAGATGGCCCGCCAGGCACCGGCAAATCCTCTCGTTGCCATTATAGGTGCGACTGGTACAGGAAAATCCCAGCTCGCTGTAGACATAGCCGTTCGTTTCAATGGTGAGATTATCAACGGTGATGCCATGCAGCTGTACCATGGACTTCCGATTATTACAAACAAAATTTCAGTCAAAGAACGCAAAGGTATACCGCATCATTTACTCGGATGTATAGGTTTGGAAGAGCAGACCTGGACTGTTACCAGTTTCGTAAGCGAAGCTCTTAAGGTCATCGATGAGATCAGAAGCAGAGGAAAGTTGCCAATTTTGGTTGGCGGAACGCATTTTTACACCCAAGCGTTGTTGTTCAAGGATGCGCTGGTGAAAGACGGTCAGAACCAGAACCAGTCAGAGGAATCTTTCGAAGACATGCCCAAGCGGTGGCCTGAGTTAGAAGAGAGCACTGAAAAGATTCTCGAAAAACTGCAGGAGGTAGACCCCGTAATGGCAAATCGATGGCATCCGAATGATAGGCGCAAGATCCAACGCTCCCTCGAGATATATCTCGAAACGGGGAAGAAGGCCTCAGATATCTACGAAGAGCAGAAGCTGCGAAGACAAGATTCCCCGTTGTCCGACCAGGACGTCAGCAATGCAAGCATCAAGAAGGAACCATCTACTACATCAAGAGTGCGTTTCCCGACGCTGATATTCTGGGTCCATGCATCTCAAGATATCTTGCGAGATAGGCTTGACGACCGTGTCGATACCATGCTCAAAGCAGGCCTGCTCAAAGAGATTGACGACCTTGAAGCTTTCCTCCAAGCCCAGGTGAAAGCTGGACACACTGTTGATCAGGGCAAGGGTATCTGGGTCTCCATCGGCTACAAGGAGTTTAAACGTCATCATCAATCTCGACAACGAGGTGACATGGGTAGCCTTGCGCTGTCAAAATTGTACACAGAAGCTGTAGAGCAGACGAAAGCGGCCACGCGACAATATGCAAAACGGCAGGTTCGCTGGATCCGGTCCAAGCTCCTCTCTGCCTTGATTGACGCAGAAGCAAAAGATTACCTGATGCCGCTTGATGGTACTGATCCCAGACTATGGGATTCTAAAGTTGAGGGTCCAGCAACAGATTTGACCAAACGATTTTTGGCCGGAGTGGCGCTGCCCAACCCAACCCAAGTATCCGATGTCGCGGAAGAACTGCTGAAGTTGAAAGAGCAAGACAGGTCGAGCGCTTCTAAGCACCTATGGATGAGGAAGACTTGTGATGTTTGCAACGTGACCGGGACTACGGAGATCCAGTGGACACAACACATCAAGAGCAGAGCACACCGAAAAGCTGTCTCGAAGTTCAACGCGAGAGAACATGCTAGTGTGAGCAGGACTACCACAGACCCCGTTCCGTGCAGGAAAATCCAGGAAAAGAACTCTACCCAGCTTAAAGATTTCACGGCGGTGGTAAAGTGAAGTTTGGTGGTCCAGAGTTCTTTTCATGCAACGGAGTGTTCAGATTCAGGATGGGGTGTGGTTTCAGGGCACCGATGCTACTATGAACCACGATTGCTTGATTGGGGAACCCACTCGGTACCTAAGCTCCCCGTTATGGGGACCTGCACACTGCTTCTCCAGAGGCGCTCAACTTCTCAATCTGCGCTGCCGATCTGGCGGCTGGTGTGAAGCCGACTGATCGCCGACATGTAACCAGAGGGACACCTTTGATCTTGCCTTGTCTCTGTTCTGGTAGAACAGGGGCCTGTACCTGCAAATGGCAGGCCAAGAAAGCGGGCTCATATCAGCATCTGTGGCTTATACAAGCATCCCAAGCAATCGCGTCTAATAAGATCTCACACCTCTCGGGGCAACGACAAGAGCACGGCTGGGGCCAGTGCTTACTACCCAGCACTCCTCAAGAAAATAAGTTCTGTGACGCTCTGGTCGTCTCGACACCACCATCAGCTGATGATTGAGCTTCGACATCTGCCTCATCCTAATACTACGGTGTGCCATAAACATCTGTGGCTCAAAAGCTGTAATACTGACTGTATGTTCTGTCCTAGGAAAGCCTCAAGGCGCTGTCATGCGAGCCACTGCAAAGGCGCTATGATGCACACTCAGACGTGGGCAGGTCGGGTTAGGAGCAGCTCGGGACTTTCTTCAGCACCTGTATTCACTGCGGTCACAACGAGTTGGACAGGGCTGCAAGCGAAACATGCTCGACATCTCGACAGACAATGCCCTTGGTATCACGAACCGTGGTTCTTTCTTGAAACTCATGACAAACTGCAATATGATGATTCCGGGTTTCAAATCAGAGGACATACAGAGAGACAAAGAGTGGCCGGGGCCAACCCCATCGCGAACGAGGCTTTCACCGTTCCTTTGTTCCAGGAACTCGGTCTTGTGGTTTCATTCCATTGTCACCGCTGTCGATTGTGGTTAAGGTAACAACCCGGATTGAGTCTTACCAATCGCAACCTGTAGGAGATGTGGCACTGCACCTTCTCGTTGTTCCCGCTCATGGTTGTTCATGGGCTTTTCCGTTGTTCTCTGCTTTTCATGTCGCGTTGTCTATGTTGGTAAACAGAAGAAAGAGGGTGAATGCAACACAAAACATCACAATAGGAAATCCAACAACGTCTTCCACAACACAGAACAACGAAACGTCTTTGTGTTGGACGATGGCACTGAGGGCAGGGCAGCGGCACTTCCACTGGATTTCTCACAATTGGTTGTTCAAAGGTACACCTTCCCTCCCCTTCTGCACACTCCAGCCCTCTGCCAACCTTCGCATCTGGTCTCTTGGTGTTACTCGCCTGTAACTCATCAGACCCAGGATCGGAGACCAACAGCTGTTACGAACACATCCTCGAACGTATCCAAGAGAGTCTTCTCTCATTATGGACTCTCTACGCTCAATGGGAAGCATGTCCGAAACTGCTTCAACATCGGCAAAGGTGTTCGTCTTCCTATTCCTCTTCCGTTACGTCAGGCTCATTGTCCACATCATTGCCTATTCCTGTTACAAACCATCGCCAGTTCCAGCCAATCCTACGGTGACCGAGAAAGATGTCACAGTCATCGTTCCTACTGTCAGTCCGTCTGGCCCGGACTTCGAGCAGTGCATCCGCTCCGTAGTCGGTACCAATGCGGCCCAGGTCCTTGTCGTCGTTGTTGGTAAAGCGAAACTTGCTGATGCCAGGGTCTTCTGCGATCAATTCCCAACGGTAAGAGTCCTAGTCTCCCCTATCGCTAACAAGAGGATTCAGATATGCACGGCCATGCCGGAGGTCCGTACACCAATCACCATCCTGTGCGATGATCATGTCTTCTGGCCGACCTACTTCCTCCCCGATGTCCTAGCACCGTTCGAGGATTCCAAGGTCGGCGCCGTCGGCACTGTCAAGTGCGTCATCCGTGAACATTCTGGTTTCTCGAACAAAGACTTCTGGAACTTCATTGCCTGCTTGTACTTGACCAGAAGGAACTTCGATCAAAGAGCTACCAGTGCCATCGACAACGGCGTTTCCACGTTGAGCGGCCGCACGGCGGCCTTTAGGACATCGATCCTCGCGGCTCCAGACTTCATGCATGAATTCTGCAACGAGTACTTCTTCTTCGGCATGATCGGTCCTCTGAACGCTGACGATGACAAGTTCACCACCCGCTGGCTCACTAACCATGGTTGGCTGATCAAGGTGCAAGACAAAAAGACGTGTGTGATGGAAACTATTCTAGGTGACTTTCCTCGCTACCTGACTCAATGTGTCAGATGGACTCGAACTCAATGGAGAAGTAACGCTAAGTCACTCTGGACTGAAGGCACTGTCTGGAGGACACAGCCCTGGTGCGTCTACGCCGTCTACCTCACATCTATGGTCAACTTCGCTCTATTCTACGACGCCGGCCTACTCTTCAGTCTCTGGATGGCGGTACGAGACGGCGACTGCGCGAAGATGGCCATGTGCTGCCTCGGTGCCTGGATCTTCTGTTCCAAGCTTGTGAAAATCTCTTTCCACTTCCTTCGATACCCCGCAGACCTGGTCTACCTTCCAGGATACATCGCGTTCGCCTACTTCCATTCCCTTATCAAACTGTATGCCCTCTGTACATTCTATGTCATTGCCTGGGGGTCGAGAGGTGCTGACGTCGATGGTCCCCAGAATACAGCAGCACCGGCCGTCGAAGACAAGAATGTCATTCCAGGTGATGCGGAGATGCTCATCTCTTGCACTAAGATCCCAGAGTAAGGTACCATGAACGCCGACCTCACGAACGTAAACACGACCGCTACATCCTCGCGAGTCCCGTCCCCCGATGGTCACTCTGAAATTGCCAGCTCCAGCAGCCACAGCAGTGTCGGCACGTCTTCTTCGCAGGCATCCCAATTCCACTCGAAGTCTGGCATCCGCTGCAACAGCGACTGCCACAAAAAGTCGGATTAGAGCAAATCTCTACGATGGGGAAGTGTGTTGACACTCCTCAAAACAGGTACGTCTGTCGTCTGCCCTTCTTGTTTTACATCTCTTGGTGCGGCTTTGATTGCCCTCTTGCACGCATGCTCTGTAGGAACCAATCACGTTCTGAAAGGAGCGTTGCTCTTGGAAATTCTCCGAAACGGGCAGAGGTTCTTGAGGAAACGAAAATTCTGTTCTATGGCGGATGGGTAGGTGTTTAGCAATTTCAGACCGAGAGACTTTGTGCTCTCGGGCTTTTAGCAAAATACACAACAGAAAGAACATTTCAAAAACTTGAGCTGCAATGACTTGACTGATGTGACGACCTTTCTGACACGCAAAAACTCTTTGACGAGTCAAGGTAGACACTAGTCTCACGCGAACAGTTGTATTATGGTTGCGTCTAGGACTGCTGGATGCGTGATTGAGAACGACTATGGATCTCCTGCTTCGACACTTGAGACGGCTGTGGCACGGAACGAGACGAGTCCAAATCGTGGAAAGCACGCTTTATGTATAGTGTCCTCAAAACCTCGCACCCCGAAGCAGCTAGCTGTGCGTGAGCCTGCCACTTGACCCATACAGGCGCATTCTCCTGCGAGCGCACCAGAGAGCAGCTCTATAGTACCGTGTGTCCAAGGTGATGATCGAGCGAATTTGGGCATGCAGAAAAACATCAGCGCCGTATGTTGTAATACACAGTGTAGAGACGACGCCGCATTCGTGACGAAGAAGAGGTAGAGTAGAGTACAAGACGGGACATGGTCCAGTCTATCGGCCTGGACAGACGCCTATTGGTCGCATGCTAGGTGCGTGTTACACCCACTAGAACGGCGGTGGAGGAGCGGAGTTGGCCTTCTCTTGCTGTTCCATGACTTCGTCGCCGGCGGCTTCTATCGAGACTGCGAGTCCAATCTTGGCTGTGTTCTGTAGGTCAAAGAAAAACGGTTAGCGCATTGTCGCAAAACGTTCGCATGAATGGCTCAACGCATTTTTTCGCTTACCTTCACATGGTCCAGCTCGCCCGCGAATGTGACCTGCACAGGTGGCGCAACCCTCTTCTCCAACAAGCAGCCGAGCTTTCCTTGCGAGTCGACTTGTGCCCTGAAGCTGCTCGCTCGGAAGTCGTACTTGGCTCCCAGCGTCGCAACACCCTCTTTCCTCCCACCGCCCATCATCCCACCTGCACCTCCCAGTCCAAGTCCGGCAAATTGCAGATTGGCATCCACGCCTGCCTCGACCTTGTCGGTCAATCTCCGCCAGTACGACGTTTGCACTCCGCCTTGCGCCAGCAGCTGTGCCGATGCGATCCAGTCATCTCCCTTGTATCGTGCTGCATAGCTTACAGCGTGTTCCGGGCCATAGCCTACCGCGGCGCGCTGCCATACTGCTTCGAGTCCCAGCGAAAGGCGAGGTGTCACGGACTGGAGATAGGATCCGATGAATATGCCGGTCAATCCACCATCAAGGAACGATGGATTCATGGACTTAATGGACGCGCTGAAATCAGAACCAGTGTAGTCGATCTCGGGAGAGAACATGGCTTGGCCAGGACCCGGCGCGAGTTGTATTGAAGTTTTGGTGATCATGT
>NAJN01000785.1:0-17325 GCA_005059845.1 Cryomyces minteri | reverse complement strand
TATCTTCGTCATTGCCGACAGTCGGTGGTAAACATTTGAGCTCGAACTTGATGCAAGCGGCACACGGCCAGACGTTCGTCATAGCACCGTCACATCTTATTTTACGCCTTCTACATCCCTCACAAGCACGCGTCACTATGCGTGAGTTAGCAGGATGCAATTCGGCGTGTGCTTTTTCGCAGATTTTACCCTTGACTCGTTTATGACGATTGTGTTCGTTCACAAAGATGTAGTCTATGACGTATAATTAGCCTCGGACAAGGGTGAGAGGAATGCTCCTCCACGAGCATGCCGAACGGTCGACTCACTTCTCTGATTGTCTTCGCATGCGGGGTTCGGCTTCGTGAAGGAGAAGCTCTGCGTCGGCGTGCCGTCCGCCATTCAGTGGATAAAGGGTCTTGTCTCGAATGCTGCCGGCCTGAATTGATCTGCTGGATTGAGTGGTCCAATGGTCTCGCGACTTCAAGACAGTGCACTACCAGAATGGGAGTGGTTCGTGCGAACAAGTCTCTACCCTAGGGAGCGGCGCGAGCTGTCGGGGATTCTGCGCTATAGGATCGAAAAGAGGTTGCCCTAGAAACTCCTCCGGTATGTCGAGTCCCAGCTAGGACAGTCTAGCGATACACGTTGTTAGCCTCATGTCTTCCAGCGTCCGTCTGTAGGTCCGTCGATATTCCACAACACTTACCAAGAAACTTGGCGGCGGTGATCTTGCACTTCAGCGAAGCGTCTTGATTGAAGAGCCTAGCGTCGAATTCGCAAGTCGACGACCTTCTTCAACGTGGTAACAACCAACACAACAGTACTCTATAGCAACATCGCGCAGCTCAGGTCAAGGAGGCCCACGTTACTTATACTACTTTCTGGAATGACTATGTGCCACACAACACCAAGCCTCCCGAGAGCTTGCCAGAGAAGGGTCATAGTTGAGAGCGTCTGCGACCAGGCAGGGGACACTTCGCTCTGCACCTCCTCCCGAGTCCAACACGAGGCTATGCCATTCCACCGCAACACGTAGAGTTTCTGCGCACGCGACTGCAGGACAGCCACGATCGGTGTTGGTCTTGCTGACACTCCATGTCCCTTGGCGTACTGCAAACGCCGCAGTCGCCGGCAAGAGTCGTCGGCGTCGCCGTTGGAAGGTTGATGGATCGTAGGCATCTTCAAATACATTGAAAACACTGCACACGGTAGAATTAGGAGAGCTGAGCCTGGGGAGAATAATCCTACGCGAAGCGGTGCCCCATAGCGCGCCCTGTGCCGCCTCCTTACGCGGTGGCGGGCAAGGCTCTCCAGCAACTCCGGGTGTCGTGCATATCGACCATGTGGCAATCCCAGCACCCCGGTTGAGATCGATGGGCGAGAGAGCTTAGTGCCGCGGGAGTACCTGACCGCGCGCTCCGGCCTAGACCGGTCCATGAAGAAGCTCGCAGACTGCCAGCGTCTTCTGCAGACGTCTCCGCGGTCAGGGTCTTGAGAGGCGTGGACACGTGGTGGTGGTGGCTTGCTTTGCCGGCACGCCCGTACGACCGCAGAGACGCCGCAGAGACGCGCACACACACGAAAGCTGCAGCGAGCTACCCTAGTTGTCGTGATGATTACTGATACAGAGTTCCCATCCAAGCTGAAGGATCACTGCTTCCCTGCCGTTTTGGTGGTCGGAAGGGAACCTTCTCTCCAGTGACCCCAGGCAACACCTGCGTCTTGGCTGCATCGCTCAAGTGCCGTCCTGTTCGCCTGCCTACATGTAGACTGGATGCACAATGCAAGCTGACGGTGACCTTTTGCATCCCTTGGAGTGGAGCCAAGCCATGCCAATTTAAAAGCCATGCCAGTTGACTTTGTGGTTCCGAACCGCCACCACTGTACGTCAGCGGTACGCACATTAGGTACTAAAGCTATCGTGCTACCCTCCGCCCTCTGTACTGCACCGCTCTTGCCACCTTGCAACGTGAGATCGAAGATGATGTGCTCTGCTTGAGCTGCACAGGTCGACTCTTGTATGATCTCCGATCGCGACTGCTGTGGATTTGTCACATCGCCCCAACCATGAGTTGACATACCATCAGCTGACGGGGTGAAGATCTGACGCAACTGCCGCGTCCAGCACTTCGGCAAAGGGCGCTCTCGGAGCAGCACATCTGGCCTCACATCGCCGACCAAGTGTCGACCGTGGATGCATGGGCTCTGAAGCTGAAGTAGAATGACGTGGAAAGGGAAGTGGTCACCAGGATACGGTTGCTTGCTCTTTGACATGCGTTCCAGAACAAGTCCGTGCCCGTTTAGGGTTAGTGTAGGCACATCTGCATCGACTGTCTATCATGCATGGACACAAACCCAGGGTTGCACCTGTTCGGCATCGAGGTCCACTCTGGTCTTCAGATCTTCTATGCCTGTACCAGGCAGCCGTCGACATTTTGTTATACGTCTCAGCTAGGTGCCCGTCTTAGTGCTTGTTCAATATCATGATAGCCGGACGCTGCCCATACTCGCTGTCTGGAAGACTTCACTACACTTCTTCTATTGACGTCGCGTTGGTATAGAGTCAAAATCCTTCGGTGGGTGAATTTTCCCATCCGAGCTGGTACCCACAAAGCTAGTTTTCACACGTTCGTAGCCGTCCCAATACTGCTGTACTTCAACACAAGCGAGACGCTTCTCGGGTTTCCGATATACAACTGGGAAGGGTAGGTGTCTTGGATGGCGATCGCCAATTGATGCCAGAGTGTAGGCTGTGTGACCAAAGGCGAGAGCAATGCTGAAAATTTAACCTTCAATCTGTCACACCATTTATTCAGAATCTTATTAAATGGGCAGCTTGGCACGATCAGGTATAGGCCGAAGATAAGGGCAATTGCTTGAATGATGATCTACCCTTTAGATGGCATGTTTGAGACAGATAGGGATAGTCATCATGAGTCAAAGCAGTGCGTCTTCGCGTTTGTCCACTGGATGCAATATTGACAATGTGTGATGCGACTATATGTTTGAAGACAAGAGACCTCACCTTACCGTTTTTCTGAATGCTCCTAGCACTAGTTCTGGGATGACCTATCTCTTGTGATCCAATATCACAGAGCACTATGGCGAGACTCATTGTCATCTTTGGCGTTACTGGCACCCAAGTACGTACCGATACACTTCCCGCCACGAGAGGAGCAGGACCGACCCACGGTCTACCCCTAGTTGCTCGAAGATGCATTCCATTGGCTGATAGATGTTGCTTTCGCTCTAGGGTTCCTCGGTTGCCAGAGTCTTCCTCGACGAACCTGGATGGAAAATCCGCGGTGTGACTCGGGATCCGTCCAAGCCAGCCAGCAAAGCCTTGGAAGCCAAAGGCATAGAGATTGTAAGGGGAGATCTCGACGATCCATCTTCGCTCACGACCGCTGTTCAAGGTGCCGACGTGATCTTTGGCAATACAGCCTTCTCAGATGCCTTCATAACTATGCCCGCCGATGTCGTTGCTCAGCTAAGACCCGGTCAAACGGTCAGACAATGGTGCTACGAGCTCGAGCTTCGTCAGGGGGAAAACCTCGCCGATGCGGTTGCCACTGTGGATGGCTTGGATCGCTTCGTATGGTCTTCGCTATCCGATGCTACGAAGTGGAGCAAGGGCACATACAAGGGAATCTACCATTTCGACTCCAAAGCGCATGTTGTCGACTATATCTACAAGACTCATCCCAAATTGGCTGAGAAGATGTCTATCTTGCAGATGGGCGTATTCGCTACGAATTGGAAATGGGGCCAGGCTGCTGTACCTTGGGAGAAGGTTGGTCAGCCCTGCCAGGTGCACTCTAGAAATGCACTCCATTTGCTCACACTTAACAAGCAATCAGACGGAACCATGAAGCTCAAGGTCCCTGGCAGCGGCGACATCCCCATTCCTCTAGTAGTTCCAAGCGACTGCGGCTATCTCGTCCGAGCTCTGGTTCAAGCCCCACCTGGGACGAACCTGCTCGCGTTCGGGGACCGCATGCTCTGGGCCGACTATGTAGCTCTGTGGAGTAAGACGACCGGCGTCCCCGCCACGTTCGAGAAGACGACTGTCGCAGAGCATGCCAAGCTCTCGCCGAACGGCTACGGCGAACAAGTCGGCGAGATGTACGCTTATTTTCAAGACTTCGGCTACGATGGATCTGACCCTTCCGTCGTTCATGTACAGCATGTAAGTTATGATTGCCGAACAATGACCTATTACCCACACTCTCAGTGTGTTTTGCAAGGCCCTATTGTGCGGATATGCTGATTCTCCTCTCCTATTTTGCAGCTACGTGAGCGCGGAATCGACGTTCCTACTACGAGCATCAAACATTATATCGAGTCCGAGGACTGGTCGCAGCTTGGAACGGCTTCCCCGTAAGAGGGGGACATCGTCGCATTTGGTCGGGAGGGGCGGTTTTGAGGTCTTCCACCTGTCCCATGGACCGACAATTGGCCCACAGAACGTATCTATGTCACGTGTTGGGGGTATGGCCCTAGAACTTCGAGATCTTTGATCGTTCATTTGCGGACAGAACAGCGAAAGAGTCACGTGATGTCGAAGTCGAGTCACCGCTCTGTGGGCCACTTGCCGGTCCATGGGATCTTCAAGGCGTTGCTTAGTGAGTGCAAAGGCTTCTCAACCAATTTGCAAGGGCTATTACTGAGCAATGAAGTTCGAGCGATTGCATGGTTTACCTGCCCTGACTTGTCTCATACCTCACCGTGGCTTACGCCTGCTGGTATGCAGCCCTCACATATGTTAGATTTTGCTAACGGTGAGTCTGGAGAGTTAATCGAGCGCTGGGGGCCTCTTCAGCTGCTGGTAAGCGGGGTTTTTTTGTACCTGTATCTAGTAGTGTATGAGTAGGAGATAGAGTACACGGTGGCATCAGGCTTCGCAACTGCAAAATTGGGTGGCGATTCCTTCCTTGCTGAATGTCCGTGGGTACAGTTCCACATTCCACAGCCATGGTCTCCAGCGCAGCACGGGTGACTTCCCTTGTCTCTTACTCTGCAGTTTAGTCCGAGCCTAGTCTGCGCCGAGCTACATCGACGACACGCATCCTGTCGCGTTAATTCGCCAGTATGCTCCAGTTTCGTGGATGGAGAACATCGGCGTGAGGTCCAACGGCAAGCTCCTGCCCATGTCCACTACCATGTCGCCTACTCAATCAGCTTAATCCTGTCACAGGCGAGCTCTCTCTGGTACACGATTGCTCTGCCGCAGGATACGCTGTTCAGGGTATCACAGAGGTCGAAGGCAATGTTTTCGTCGTCGGTGTCACGACCTGCGATTTCAACACCTTGACTTGCAAGGGGCCGTTCAGTTTATGGGAGGTCGACTTTTCGCAGACCTGACGCCAAGACAGATGTAGTCAAAATCCAGAAGCTGGTCGGTTTTCCTATGCAGGCTTCTTGAACGACATGGCGACCTTGAATCCAAGACTGGGCTTGGTCATCATCGCCGATGCCTACCTTGGCGGTATCTAGCGCCCCGACACTCGCACGAACACGAAGGAGCTTGTGTTCACAGACGAGAGCATGAAAGGTACGGGGAGTGTATCTATCGTCATTAACGGTATACGAGTGCTACCAGGGAAGCTGTGGTTTACCAGCTCAGCGTAAGGCACGCTGAGCTGGATATCCATTGACCCCATCACGGCGCAGAAGAAGGGAAGCGCGACTGTCGTGGCGTCCGCCGTCCGGCTTGCTTGGACCCGACAACTTCGAGCTTGATTGGAGGGAGCAAAATAGGTATGTCGCCAGTGGCGCGGCAAACCAGTCACTGAGGATCCCAATCGACGGGGGACAGGTTGCGGTTGTGGCTGATGTGCCGGGTCCTACCGCTGCGCGGTGGGCAAGCTCTGGGCAAGGCTGGAGAAAGCATGATGCGCGACATAAGAGTCTGTATGTCAGCACTGTGGGTGGTCTGTCGTAATACGTGCAGGAAAATGTAACGGTCGGGGGTAGCATTGTCCGTGTTGATCTGAGTCGATGAAGGAGCATGGCCGACGTCTCATGTCCGAAGATTGCCAAAACGTGGGATGTTTTGGTGACGCATAGAAGTTGCAAGCAGTGTGGTCAACAGTCCGTCCAATCCGGATTGATTCAGGATCTACGCCGGGCGTGATGGATCCCACGCACGGAAATCAGGCGAAAGTCCAAACTACCTCAGTACAACCCGTCACGCCCGGCGTAGATCCTGAATCAATCCGGATTGGACGGACTGTTGACCACACTGGTTGCAAGATTGAAAATCAATGAATGATTGTTGGTAGACCGAGCAGCTCGATTGATCGAAGTGACACAAACAACTTTAGGGAAGCAGGCATATCGCGAGGCTCTTTCTTCGACGGTGAGCTAATGGATTGTAGACTGCATGACCGAAGTCCAGGTTCTGGTGATTTGCAGGTATTGCAATGGATAGCAAACCAGACATCATGATTTGGGGTAGAATCTGAGAAAACAACGGTGGGGCGAGTGCTTGGAAGTGAGGGGAGAATCCAAGACCGAGACAAGGATGCAAACAAGGCTACCCGTCAAAGCCATGTGGTGGAAGCCCCTAGAACAAACCGTAGTGGTCCGCTGCGGTTGTTTCTTGCTAGATACGACTCGGCCAAGGAAGTCTTCAATTACACATGTCTTCTGAAGTCGGAAGGGTGGTCCTGCACTCTCCACGCCCTCAACCACGCGTTTGTAGAGTTACAGACTCTCTTTACACCTTCCAAGCCTCCACCCTCTAAAAACGATGTGGGTATTAGATAGTCATGTACATTACGTCCTTCTCCCAAGACCCCTTTCACGCCCTTATCTCTCCGCACTAGGTAGTTCCTCTTCACCCTTCCGCAAGCCCGCCCTCCACAGCTTGCTCACACTCTCCTCCACACCATCCCTCACAGCATTCCAGTCCATGTACTGCATGCGTCTAACCAATCCTGCGAGCTCACCATTCCACCGATCTTTCGCTGTCTCTAGAAGTCCGCCTCTGACTTCCCGACTCGTTGGTGGCGGCGCGGGTGGTGCGGGCTCGACGATGTTCGAGAGGACAAGGGACTGTTGGCGCAGGAGGAGGGCTTGATGGAGGCGATTTTGGTGGTGGATAGCGAGAGATAGGTACAGAACTGAGCTCGTGAGGGCGATGCCGCCAATCTGTGTAGGCGTCAATCCAAGTTGGCGCGAGTATAGAAGTGTCTCGTGAGACCGACGAAGCCTGTTGTGAAGCCCATGCTGGCAGCAGCTGCGAACAGAGGCGGAGGTGCGGTATGAGTGGTCTGACTCTCAATGCTATGCAGGCAGAATAAGACTGGGCGATTGGAGTGTCCCGGGCAATGCTCAGGTCAGGAAGTACTCGTTCGACTGGTTTGTTGACTTGATGTTGGCTTTCTGAGGTTGCGACTTGCTTGGAGATTGGTCGGCGAGAAACGGTCAGTTTCCCCGACCCTTCAACTTCGTCTCGAATCAGTGCACCGCAACGCATGACAGCGCGACGTAACACTCTACCCAAGACACCTCCCAATCGCTCATTCGAACCATCGCCGAGCTGTTTACCAGCTAACGGCGCCAAAAGCATACGCACAGAGACGCACCGCCCGCTCCAGTCTTCCTAGCCGATCTCCGCCTCCATCATGGCCGGAGGTGCAGCAAAATACCGACATCTTGGCCGCAGCTCAGCACACCGACAAGCTCTTCTCCGGAATCTGGTCACCTCGCTCTTCGAGCACGAGTGGATATCGACGACATGGCACAAGGCGAAAGAAGCACAGCGGTTGGCAGAGAAACTTGTCACGCTAGGGAAGAAGAACACGGAAGCCAGCCGGAGAAGAGCGCATCAGATATTCTACGTACGTCCCGACACCTTGCATCCCTCAAGAAATATGCGATGGCAACGCTTGGGAGGTCTTGCTGACGAGTCGGTTGTACAGAGACCGCTCGAACTCGTCCCCAAACTCTTCGGTCCCATCCGCGAACGCTACGCCTCCCGCCCTGGCGGCTACACGCGCGTCCTGCGCATCGAGCCTATAAAAGAGGACCAAGCGCCCTCGGCGATCCTCGAGCTGGTCGATGGACCCAAGGATATGCGGTTCGCCATGACGGCACGCACGATAGCTCGCACGCGGACGGAGGGCAAGAAGATCAACGATATCACGGCGAGCAATATTGCGAAGGTGACGAGGTATCGGGAAGAGGGAGAGGGTGATTTTGAAAGGATGGTGAGCAAATTCGAGGGCATGTTCAAAGAGGGAGAGAAGGGCGTCGAGGAGGTGAGACAGAAGAAGGTGTATCCCAAACTGGAGAGGAGTAGGTGATGGGAGCGAAGGTGTATGGTATGGTTATGGTCGTTCAGCTTTTGGCTTCGAGGGTCAACCTCCCGTGGAGTGGGACGCACTTCTTTGCGAGTACTTGATAAGTACAAGCGCATCCCACCCTGGTCTCACCAGTAAATCGATCGGCTTCCAGAGATTGTCGAAACTCGCTCGGGTCACCGAACTTCCTCTCTGGTCCAGACCAACTCACGGCGACGTTATGTGGATACTGCTGGTATTAGTTTGCGAGTCCTGCGACACCTTTGTATAAGCGCCGAGCAAATTTACTGCTTTACCACCGTTGTACGTTATAGTGTCTCTGCAAGCCAGAAGTCGGCATCGTACAAAGGCTGAGCCCTCAATCTCTTTCTTGTCCTTTCTCTCATCTCTCACATTCCTGTGCAGCGCGAATCCTCCTTGTGGTTTTTGTAACAACGCATAGCAACGCCCCACTTAGGACACAGGGGATAGCTCAGGAAGCCACGATAGCATGCAGTATTATTGTTCCGTACATTGTCGGATGTAACAGACCAGCGACATACACGTACTTGTCTAGGCAAGTCCATCGACAAATGATTGCTCTTCAACCTCAATTCAATCTCCGTCTCGCCGTCAACCCCTACCAGCTGCATCAAAACACCCTCACCACTCAAGGTCCTACATCCACAGGGTATTCGACACATGCACGAAGGAGCAGCTACCGGAAGTTCTCTCATGCTTTCCACTCAACCCTACATCCTGTGTTTCCATCTCTCAACTGCCGTCGAGCAGCAGCTCTGATTCATAGAGCACAAGTCTACGAAACCACTCGCCTCGTGGAGACGAGACGAGTGCCAGAATCGGTGTTTCCAGTCATCGAAATGTCGGGATCTACATGGACCACCTACGTCATTCGACCAACTCGGTGATAGTCATGTCGCCGTTCGCAGGAGCCTTCCGCAGTCTTTTAGCCTGCATGCTACGAAGGACGAGCCAACAGCTCAAAGTCGTTGCCGCAGGGCTAGTGATTTGGCAAAACCGGACACGGTCTTCTGGTTACACTCCTCCGCGCAGACGGATATGGTGGAGGTCTCCACCGTCGATGAGAGGACACAAAACGTCGCCGGCCGAAATTGTGCTCTATTGATGGTCCACAAGGCTTTCGTCACGGGATCTTGAGACGCAGAGCCGACTCATGATCCACTCGATTTAGCACTTCCGCGCAACTCGTGACCTGCACCGCGATCACTGTGCCAATCGTCAGAATCCCCTTTGGCACGGCACCGAGCCACAGCGCTCTGCCTCTCACACCCTCGAGCCCGTTCACGATGGCACTTCCCACACCCCCGGCAGTCGCACCCATCAGCCAGCAGTACCAAAAGGGCCTTGGGGGTAAACTCCTGGGGACTCAGGGCTGTGGATAGGTAGGTATATGTCCCAAAGCAGAAGAACAGCTTGCCACTTTGCGATGCCAACGCTCTCAATCCTGGGATCTTCCGCTGAAAGAGCGACTGTGCGCAGACCTCGGCGAGGCCACCCGTAGCGCCCGAGAGTCCGCCTGTGAACCACACTGGGAGCGCGGCGGGAAGATGCGACTTCGTGATGTCGAAGACCCAGAAGCGCGTGCCAGCACGGCCCGTCAGTGCAAAGGCATGACTGCGAAGAAGAGGCGGGGTCGCAGGCGTTTTGGGGCCTGTCAGAGTGCTCCAGGCATATTCAATTGGTATGGTAGACGCGCCGGCGAGAGCGCCAGTTGCGAAGTACGATGCTTGACGGAGAGGCGAAGCGAGGTTGAAGAAGCTGAGATTCGGCCTGGTAGCTTGCTCTGAATGCGGTGAGGTTGCCATGGCACTCAATGGCTGCAATTGCTGGTTGTCAGCGTGAAGCTTTCCTCTGGTGTTTCTGACGGTGTTGTGGTTGAGACGCGGTAAAGGTACCGACGTGTGTATATAAGGTACCTGACTTTGACGCTCCGATGACGGAGGTGAAGCTGCAAAGCAGCACAGACCCCGGTCGAAAATCGAGACTCGAAGTGACTCTTGTCTTGCTCGTCTGCACATTCAGACATTCTGAACGCATACATTCACTTCCTCCACCCCTTCCCCTTCACCTTCTACTTCTTCGCCAACAGTCACCGCACCTTTGGAAGTATCGTCTTGCACCATCTTCGAGGAAACATTATCTCCACAGCCAGCCATGTCCACCTTCGGACAGTATTTCAGAGTCACCACGTACACACCCCAAAACCCCCGCGAGAAGCAGCATTCGAGACTGACTCGATTTCCAGTTATGGTGAATCGCACTGCCTCTCCGTCGGCTGCATCATCGATGGATGCCCTCCCGGCATGGAGCTCACAGAAGCCGACATCCAACCTCAGATGACACGACGAAGACCAGGCCAAAGCGCCATTACGACTCCCCGGGACGAGAAGGACCGTGTGGAGATACAGTCGGGGACCGAGTTTGGCGTCACGCTTGGCACGCCCATTGGCCTCCGAGTCATGAACGAGAACCAGAGACCCAAGGACTATGGAGGGAGCACAATGGACTTGTACCCGCGGCCGAGTCACGCTGACTGGACCTACCTCGAGAAGTACGGCGTGAAAGCCAGTAGCGGTGGTGGGAGGAGCAGTGCAAGAGAGACAATAGGTATGGGTTGAGCACGACGAACAGACCAGACGAGGTGGAACATTTCTCATGGTGTCTTTAGGACGCGTAGCAGCAGGCGCAATAGCGGAGAAGTACCTACGCATCGCGCACGGCGTCGAAATCGTAGCCTTCACGGCCTCGATCGGCAACGAGTTCCTCTTTCCGCCCACAACCACCCACCCCAGCGCATCCACTAACCCTGAATTCCTCAAAATGTTGGACACTATCACCCGCGACACAGTGGACGGCTTCCAGCCCGTGCGATGCCCCAACGAAGAAGCTAGCACCCGCATGGAGAATCTCATCGCAGATTTCCGGGACCGGAAAGACAGTATAGGCGGCACGGTGACGTGTGTGATACGGAACGTGCCTAGTGGACTCGGCGAGCCGTGCTTCGACAAGCTGGAGGCCATGCTGGCACACTCCATGCTGAGCATACCGGCGACGAAAGCCTTCGAGATCGGTTCCGGGTTCGGCGGCTGTCAAGTGCCCGGCTCAGTACACAACGACCCCTTCATCAAGGCCCCCGCCGTGCCGCCGTCTCAGTCCGGCGTCGCATCCACCTCGTCGCGACCGCGCCTGACGACGAAAACGAACAACTCCGGCGGCATCCAGGGCGGCATCACGAACGGCGCGCCCATCTACTTCAGCGTCGGCTTCAAGCCGCCCGCCACCATCGGCCAAGCGCAGCAGACGGCGACGTACGACGAGAACGACGGCGTGCTGGAAGCGAAGGGGCGACACGACCCGTGTGTCGTGCCGAGAGCGGTGCCGATTGTTGAAGCGATGGCGGCGCTGGTCATCATGGACTCGCTGTTGGCGCAGCAGGCTCGGCAGAGCGCGAGGAGTCTGCTGCCGCCGCTGAAGCAAACGCTGCCTGCGAGCGAGACGGTCGTGGGCGGGGAGAAGGCGGTGGAGAAGGCGAGGGAGAACAACAAGGGCGTGAATGGGGTGTAGCGTGTGATTACATTACTACGGCTGCCGATTTAATTCCACATGCCAAACCCCATTCAAAGACCCCACTTCTCTCCGTTTTCGCATCTCCTCCTGCTCCAGAACAAACCAAACATTACAATTTCTTCGCCACCGCCACTTCTGTCTCTACCCCCTCACTCGGACTCTCACCATCTCCATCCGCGGCTCTCTCGTCGTCTCCATCCTCGAAGCGAGGCGGCGCCTCATCGCCCCTGTTGACCCACACTCTCCTTCGAGGCCCATTCCGCGTGGCCCCACGCTGCTCTTTCTCTTTCCCTTGCACCGAAGCGGAAACGCGCGCCAGTGCGTCCGTGGCGTAGGCCGACAACTGCGGCGCCTCTACGATGCCAGCGCTGCATGTGTCCGCGTACCTGGGGGGCGCTTCGTCGCCGCGGTTGAGCCATACGCCCCGTTCGGATCCTGTGTCCACACGCGACGTGTCAGCTCGCCCGCCGGGTTCCACTTCCACCTCCTCGAGGCTTCGCACGGGGAAGCGCACCTGCCAGCGCCTGAAGGGCGAAGTCGGACATTGGCACACTGACGTCCCCTGCGGGCAAGCTGGCGGCGTTGTGGAGGACGGATGTAGTGGTGGTCAGAGCGTCCTTGGGGGCGGGCGTGGCGGATATTGTGGGGTGTGCGGCGTGCGGAATCGTATAGAGCGGCATCTCGTGGAGTTGTGAGTCTTGCGAGTCTGGTTGGCGTTGGGTGAGGTATGTGGAGTGTGTGTGTGACTTGTGTGCGTTGAGAATGGTATGGGAGGATACAAAGGTTTGAGCAGTAGTGAGGTGGGAAAGGGCCGGGAACGTTGGAAATGTAGGCTGGCATAGTGAGTGTACAAGTACCGGGATGTGAAGACGGCCGCATGCGCGATGCGTTGACTGATCACCCACGGCTGGATGCCCTCTGATAACGGAGGGCACTCATCTCACCACAACCCATCTTTGCACGCAAAGGACGAGACTAGATGACGTGCAATGCTACGACGTGGTATCATGTGAAATACGGCCTGCTCTATGAGAATCTCGTGTGGAGCTCAATTTGGGTTTGACAGACAAAAGGGAACGATGGCAACGCCATCATCACGTTTCTCCCACGACTCGATTCAATGCATGCATACTTACCAATACCTTGTCCGCAGCAGCCGAAGCAAGCTTTGACTGCTCCACGATGATCGATAACGCTGTTCCCCACACAGAAACCCACAACAAGCTGTGAACGGCAGCGACATCAACCAAACGCCAATCCGTAGGGCTATGCGTGATATCTAGGAGGCATTCCGCGGTGACTGCGTACCGCCACCACGAACACTGCCTACCAGAGAACCGGTACGATTGAAACCGGCCATAGGGTTACTTGGCAAGCGGGCAGTAGCTGGGTAGTTGTACGGCGGCATAGCACGTTGACCTTCGCCGAACTTGGGTATCTGGATTCCTTCCGCCGGGGGCGGCGGCTTGGGTGGCAGAGAAGCCGCAGCTCCATACTTGGCAATGCTGCTCTGTCCGGTAGTGACAGGAGCGGGCGTGTGGCCAGCGCTTAACGCTGGTATGAGTACGGGCTGGGGCAGCGGATGGGACATGCCCTGACCGTTTGGCCGCTGGATGCTCG
Organism: Cryomyces minteri; assembly: GCA_005059845.1. Classification (NCBI taxonomy): domain Eukaryota; kingdom Fungi; phylum Ascomycota; class Dothideomycetes; genus Cryomyces; species Cryomyces minteri. The sequence continues at coordinate 3,826 of NAJN01000785.1, read as the reverse complement.
AGGTGATTTGGGAGAGATGTGGTGATCCGAACGATGAAGCTTGCGAGTGATTGGAACTCTGCCGCTGCAGTTGGCTGGGCATTGGGTTAAAGCTCGGAAAGTTGCTGGTACTCGGGATCGGAAGGTTCATATGCGGCGAGTAGGATTGCGCCGGATACGGTCCCATTTGCCCCCCAGGAATGAACGTCTGACTCTGTGGGTTGAACTGCGGACGATTGAAGCTGCCGGGCAAGGGGTGTTGTTGATTGCGGACTTGCTTGTTGTTTTGATGTCCTGCGCTAGGCAGTTGTCCGTATGGATACGAGCTCTGCGGAATTGACTGTCCGGGGGAGGATGTGGGGCGATTGTAGTACGGAGGAGACATGTGACTGAATTGGGCTTGAGGGACCTGACACGGGCTTTGGCTGCGACCTGGACTCTGGCTCTGGAATGAGATCGGATGGTACGACGGATTGACAGGCTGTATTTGGGGCTGGTAATTGCCTTGATAACTTCCGATCGCCGGGTTGGACCGCTGTGGAGACGCCTGCCCATGCATGTTCGGCGACTGCAATGACATACCCCTGTGGAAAGCGGTTGACAGATCAGCCGCAGACTGCTGCGACGTCTGGTCGTATCCCTTTTGAAGGGTGTGACCTGGAGTTCCAGCTTCATACCCTGGTGGAGACCAAGAGTACTGCGGGGGATCTTGCTGCATCATTTGTGGGTAGAGAGTACCGTATGACTGCAGCATTGCATGTCCTGGAGAGGGTGCAATATACTGAGCCGGTTGGGCGCTGACGGGATATGCACCATGGTAAGTGGCATCCCCAGGAATGCTCGGATAGAGTCCGGCAGAATACGAAGTCGCGTAGTACGCATTGTATGCTGATCTTGCTTCGAACTCATCGTCGTTGTTGTTGCGTTGCTTCTTGCCCTTCTTTTTGCCAACGGCGTTGCCACCAGCCGAACTTGAACGAGATGGATCCTTGGCTTCATTGGCAACATTCGCTGTCTCGGAATCCTCCACATCTCCAAAGATTCGCTGCCTTGCTTCGTTGTACTTAGCTTGGCGCTCCTCTCTTGTCTGAGGACCCTTGTTCTTCTGGCCTTCGTCGCTGCCGCTTTCCCCACCGGCGTCCGAGGTGGTCTTGGAGGCGCCTTGCGAGTTTGCAGCAGTGTTGCTACCAGAACCACCAATTTCACCACCCCGACGCATGATCTTTCTCGCAGTGAAAACTGGGGGCGGCGTATTTGTGGTGGGAGGATTAGAGAAGCTACTGACAGGCGGAGGACTAGCCAACATTAGCTTTTCGGCTGACATTGATTGACTTGAAGAGTATAACTTACAGGCTATGCGGAGGTATCTTGTAGAGACGAACGGCTGTCAAAGACGGATCTACAATGTGTCCAAGGGAGTAGTAATCAGCGAGTCTGTGAGCGAGTAATCTGTAAAACGAATTGCATTGCGGCAGCTCTAGCGAGCTCTCCCTAGTAACGCATGTTAGTGTTGTTCACAGCATTGGTAAGATCAACCCGTACTTTGAGGAGTTCAAGAAATCCACGATGTCCTGCTCAAGCTTGAGAACCCAAAGCCTCTCCTGGGGCTTGGCTAGCGCCTCGACCAGCTTCTCGTCGGGAACTGGTGCTATGCCGCCGACAATTCCAACATTCACAACTCCTCCAGGAGGCAGCACAGTCTGGACCACACCAGTCGCCGAAGTAGGAACGTAGATTGCACCTCCGCTCTGATTCGAAGGCGGGTTGAACCGCATCGCTGGCGGACCACGTTGCGGCAAGGGACCCATAACAGAGATATCGTGCAGTTGATCCCGAAACGCGCGGGCGCCGCTGTCGGATCCACCTCTGGATCCAGTCGCGATGGAGCCAGGCGGCGAGAAGGTGTCATCCTCTTCGACCGCCTTAACACTGGCACTGTCGTCCGGACGGAGCGATTCTTTTTCGTCAAGAGCGAAGGTCATTCGAGAAGCCACACTCTTTCCATCCAGACTCGCTGGCTTCGCCGAGCTTCCTGACGAAGACAACTGTGTGTTGTTATCGTCGGCTACCACGGCTCTGAGCAAGCCGTCGGTTGGACCACGCACGTCCAGCTCTTTCGATACTTGGTCTGGAGCACCTGGCTCGGCGCGTGCTCCCACCGGTGCAGTACCCGTCATGCGCTCGGTTGAAGAGACGGAGATGTATGCGGAAATTACGGGGCTCTTCTGAGCTGAGCGCTGATCGACGTTGGGAGCATGGGGAGCGTTTTGCAACTTGATATGCGGCTCCTGTGAGAGACTAGATGTCGCTGCAGCATTACTGTGCTGTTTCGAAACATGGGGCAAGTATCCAGAAGCTGCGACCTGGAAGACTGTTAGTAAGAATGCGCTGGGTCTTTGCAGCAGGTGCTGGCTCCCGTCCACTACGTACTTTGGCAAAGGACATCTTCGCTGTCGTTGCTTCCGGGGGTATAGACGCCATGGCCATGTAATGTTTACGCGAAAGTCGTGTGCGAAAAGAAAGGCGGTCGGCTAGCGTTTGACGGTTCAGAGCCTTCCCGGACTCGTCGCTGCTCGACGGAGATGAATGAGTGTAGTTGCAAAGTGAAGTGCTGTGTATCAGGACGGCTGCTCAAGGAAAATCGGTAACACGAAGGCCAGAACGCCGGACATGATGGCAAGACGACATGGACATAGATCGCTGTCGGTTTTCGATGCTGCCAGGTCGGCGTGTGCAAGCGTTGAAGCGTTTGGAGGATGTCTGGGTGTGTAGCACAAGGGTTGACTGCCCGGCGTCTTCACCTCTTCAATCCCCAGACACTGGCCCGGAAGCAGCGTCGTCACAATGTGCTGAATCTTCTCAACGAGGCTGGACGGCCAAGGTCGGGGTCCTGAAGGTAACAAAGATGCGGGCCTGAAGGGAAGGGCAGCGCAGCTATCAGCTCGACCTTGTCGCGCCAAACTTCACGTTGCAAGAAGTGGGATCGAAGCAAAGCGGACTAAGGTTTCGCCGACTGATTATAGGCATTTCTACCCCTGCAACCTGGTTTGGGCCAAGGAGTTCTCTGAGGCAGCAGTGGCCTGAACATCCTGATTCGAGCAAACAATTTATACCACAGTCTTCCATTACGTGTGAGTGCGTACGCCGTCAAGCAACACTCTCGACCCTGCCAGCATCATCTGCGCACCAATGAACCGCTACAAAGGCGGACCCTCTAAGGCAACCGCTTCGACCCTGTGCCAGAAGTGCCTGAAACGAGATATGTCACTTCTGTCTGAGCACCAAAAGGCTCCTCCGCTGACTTGCCTTACGACACTACAGCTACGAGTGCAAAGCTCAAGCACAAGAGAGGCCCTACATCTCCCGGCCTTCCCGAACGCAACAGCTACTGAACCCAAAGCTCGTACCTCAGCTCACCAGCGATGTGCCTAACGACTTGCTCCGCAAGTATGGACAAACCAGCGTTCCTGACCAAGCAAACGCTGACAGTTCACTTGCAGAAAGGGCATCGCGGATGAGCAGCTAGCGAAGAGAGCAGCAGAACGTGGGCGCAAACGAAGTCGAGACGGCGAAATCGAAGCACTACCAGGCCGTAAGCGCTCTCGATCCGTCTCTTCCTATTCTTCCGACTCCGTGTCAACCATTTCCACCACCGTGTCACGCTCACCGCCTCCTCGGCGGGCACGAATCTCCAAAGACGACGACTACTACACGTCCCAGCGAGAGGAGCTCCCACTAGTCCCGCGCGACGTCAGAGGTGAGAAGCGGCGGCGGCGCTTTAGCACCTCATCTTCCGACTCCTACCGCTCAGATGGGCCATATATGCGAGACCATGCAACGCCAGCCA